>JAAEAF010003354.1:0-31742 GCA_011037195.1 Triatoma infestans | reverse complement strand
CCCAAGTCTTCAGTTTTTTTTTATGCAATTTTGTTTGTGTGTGTGTGTTTGGGAAAATTGCAAAATCGTTCAAATTTAATATTTGGTTAAAGTGCTATCCAAGAGACTTTGAGAATAAGTTTTTCGTAAAAATCGTTCAACCGGAAGTTGCTATTTTACTGATTCGATTTTTTTTTTTTTAAACTGAGTATGTGAACCACACATACAATGAGCTACAACTTTTATTTGAAACATTTTTCCGGGTAATTCATTTGAGGGGGCTTTTTTGGGGAGGGGTGATGGTTATGTTTTCCTCCTAAAATGCTGTCACAGTTGATTAAACAATGCTACCATCCTAAAATGCTGTCACAGTTGATTAAACAATGCTACCATCCTAAAATGCTGTCACAGTTGATTAAACAATGCTACCATCCTAAAATGCTGTCACAGTTGATTAAACAATGCTACCATCCTAAAATGCTGTCACAGTTGATTAAACAATGCTACCATCCTAAAATGCTGTCACAGTTGATTAAACAATGCTACCATCCTAAAATGCTGTCACAGTTGATTAAACAATGCTACCATCCTAAAATGCTGTCACAGTTGATTAAACAATGCTACCATCCTAAAATGCTGTCACAGTTGATTAAACAATGCTACCATCCTAAAAAAAAAAATATATACATTCACACTCACACAACTTTCTCTTACTCCAGTTTTCACAATTATAATTGACAAAATTTAATTGAATATAAGTGTACCAAATTTAATGAAATTCGTGGAAAACTGGAAAAAAAACTGTTCAGTAAAACGCACAACTTCCGGTCTACTAATTTGCTTGAAACTCGAAATTTTGGAGATTCTATTTATTTCTAATTAATTTTTTTGTTAAGGTGGTACAATTGTATAATCAAGTATAATAGCACGTTAAATAAATCATAATCCCACCCCTCCCCTTATAAGTCCCCTAAATGACTTTATCCTGAGAAATGTTTCAAATAAAAGTTGTAGCTCTTTGTATGTGTAGTTAATATACCAAGTTTAAAGAAAATCGTTGGAGCCATTTTTGAGAAAATCGGAAACAAGTAAAAAAAAAAACCATTTAGTAAAGTGGTACTTCCGGTTGAGGAATTTTTGACTAATAACGGTATTGTCAGGTTTTTCGTTTCCGAGCTATACTTTTCACAGACAAACACAGAAATCATTTGCTAAAAACCACTTTTTTTGACTCAGAGGACCTTGAAACGGATATTTCTGGTGAAAACTCGATATAGAAAATTTGACACGATTACAATACTTGCTCTTACTAGGAGTGAGAGAAAGTAATTAATTAGAAATAAATAGATTACCAAAATTCCGTGTTTTTTTTAATCGGAAATTAATAAACCGAAAGTGCATTTTCTACTGAACAGATTTTTTTTTTTTTAGTTTTCGCGATTTTTTTTCGATAAAAACACCACACGAATTCATTAAATTTGGGTATACGAACTATAAAAATTGTCAGTTAGAGTTTTTTAGTTTTTCTTTGTGTGAGACAATTGGAAACTGATTTCACATATTAAATAATATGACCAAATTCTTCCAAATTGAAGTTTTGGAAATGGTCCAATTTTGTAATTTATTTCGTGAAATTCCAGATATTTGCGGGGGCATTAAGTCCTACACTTCTCCTTGTCTCTTAGTCTCTCTCTCTGTATATATAGGAAAATTACATAATACATTCTTGGTTCCATATTATAGATTAGGTAATACATTTTTATTTTATTTTTCTAACTATACTTCTTTCTTAAATAATATAATGATTAAAATTTCTGTTGTCATGAAACAACTTTCTCTTACTGCAGTTTACGAAAATTTTCAAATTTTATAGTTAGTGTGCAGTACACGCGTACGCATAAACTCGGAAGCGTACGGAAAAGTGCTTAGTGAAGCACGCAATTACAAAGAACAAAGTTTTAATTCGCTTATCTTGAAGAGAGGTAGGAAGATTGAGAAGAGTATGTCGAGCCGGAGAAGCTGTGAAGGACGCTATGAAGCGTGAAGGGTAAAGGAGGCTGTGTATATGTGTAAATATGTTCGTGTATGAAGGAGAAGTTGCGGAAAAGGTAATTGGTGAATGAAACGGTACGAGAATATGCGTTTGTTGATGCAAATAAGACCTCTCGGAAGCTGGTTGGAGGCAGAAATGAAAAGCCTGTGTTGTAAGCACAATACACCCATAAAGGCGGTGAATATTGTGAAGCAGTTAAGATTCTGATGCAGTAGAACAAATACACATATGCACAAGAAGCGAGCTAGCAGAGAAGTGACGAAAAGGGATGATCAACAGGAGAAGAACGAGGGTGACTATGGAGGGGAAACCAACGTCCGGTGACGCGAAATCCTCCAATGTGCCAGAGAATTGGCGGGAGGGAATTAAAAAAGGGGAGAACAACAGGATGTCTGGCCGGACGACGCGGGCGCACGCGGAAGTTTTACCTCCGTACAGGCACAACCGGGCAAGACGACTCACCAGTAGTGTACCCAAATCTAATGAAATGTGTTTTTATCGGAAAAAATCGCGAATACTAAAAAAAACTGTTCAGTAAAAACGCACTTCCGGTATACTAATTTTCTGGAAAACTCAGAATTTGGCAATCTATTTATTGGTTGTGGTTGGTTCCGCAGAGCTGGAAGGCATGAGATATTTTCCGTGATAGCCTGAGTGAATGTGTAAACTGAATTTGCTCATAGCAAATTACATAGAACTATTCTATTCTATGTATGTGAATAGTATAGCTCAAAAACGAAAAAAATCGTTCATAGATTCTGCCAAAAATTCTGTGTTTTAAGAAAATTAATAAACCGGAAGAACGTTTTTTTACTGAAAAGTATCTTTCAGTTTTCGCGATTTTCTCCAATAAAACCACTGGGACGAATTTCATTAAAATTTTGGTATTTAAATATGGTAAAAAAAATAATTGTAAAGTGAAAGTTGTGTGTGTGAGTATTTGATGTCAGATTTATTTTTTTTAGTTATTTTTAATATATATGTGGAAAGGATGGAGGAAGTTATGATGAATTCAATCTTTATAAACAATGTGGAATCCCCTGATTTATTCGTATTAAACACGTAAGCTAACACAGTTTAGATACGTAATAATATTAGGTACAATTTTAAAACAAACAAAAAATACACGTCCTTGATTGTAGACGGATATACATACAAACAACTGAACCAACTTTTTATGCTTTGAAAAAAAATTAATATAGATACTAAAACAGAATCATTAATCAAAAATAAAAATACTGGCACAAGGAAATCCAGCACAAGGAAAAATCACATAATGAAGGTGGTAAACTAAATTTTTTTAAGTTATTGTTAAATTAAAGCTAAATTAATTATCAAAATCAGATCTGAAATGCTACATTTAACGTATAAACCTTGGAACTCGGAGAGTTCACCGAGCTGCCCTATGGTGCTCTAAATTGTAATGAAGATCTGCACCATTTTATGACTGAGTGCCCTAAGTACAATGATATGCGCCTTAAATATTTTGGGTCTTCACAGATTTGCACCCCGCATTGCATTGAGCTATTTAATGGAAGAGATTGGGCTGCACTTGTTGGCTATGTTAGGGATGCTTATCATTATAGATGCTCACTGTTATAATCATTTCTTATAAGTAATAAGTAATAGTAATTATAAGTAATAATTTCTTTTATTTTTGTAAATTGAATTAATAACTAAATTGAATTAATCATTTGTGGGACTCGCCTGACGGTCTTAGACCAAGGTGTGTCGTTTATTAAGTTTGTATACTATGTATGTAAATTTGCATAAATAAACGATTATTATTATTATTGTTGTTAAATTCAAGTTTCTGTGAAAACTAGTTATAAATAAAAGTGATAGGTCTAAACTGTTGCGGTTAGCATTTCCAAGTTTAAAAGGAAATCGTTGAAGTAATTTTTGACAAGTTTTCGTCCTTGAAGTGCGATTATTCTGGAAAGGTCTTCGGAAATATCCATTTACCAGCTTTTTATCCACCAATTTGACCGAGGTTCACCTTTATTATTATTTGTCTGTGGGGGAGGGATCAAAGAGATCAAACCATACGCTATCCAAAGCCGCGCAATGGGCTCCCATATAGCTACCCCAAGAAAAACAACAACAAACCGCGTCTAGAACAAATATCCAGATTCGGGTCTCTAAATCCATCTAAGATTCACCGCAATCTAAACAAATCGGGCAATAACCTTAATGGGAAATAGCCTAAGCTCCTTCCACAAACATCCTGTTACAACCAAAAGTCCTGAACCTAAATTTCCTCACAACCCAAGCAATCTGTCCTCATAAGATGGATGGATGTTTCCTCCTCTATCTCACAGACTCTACAAAATGGATCCCACATTAGCCCCATATCTATTGCATGCAGTTACTTGGGGAGTAGCGACTCGGGGTACAAGCTCAGTACTCCATGCACTTCGTCAGAACAGTACACAATACACTTACTACATATACTCTACACTTTACAGACAAGGACAAACACAGCAGTGCACAAACTAGGGTCTCCGTCTCTAGTTAATTGGCGTAAGACAAGGGAGAAGGAAGCGATTAGCTCAGTGGTAGCTCGCTGGACTAGCAACGCGGAGGTCCCGGGTTCAAATCCGCATGCTGCCCTTAGATTTTCTCTTCCTAGGAGCCTCTACAACTCACTGTCCGGTGATGGGCAGTGTTGTCTGTAGCTAGAGAACTCTGCTTGGAGGCCAGCTATGAATTGGAGAAGGCTCACAGGGCACGATAGATCTTTCAGGTAGCAGTGCAATAATCCCCTACAACAATCTACAATCTAGCCCCACATCACGTAGAGATGTCTCCTTAAACCACAATGTCCAGTAAAGGATCCAACCAGAGATGCCTAAGAGAGCTCCGTGAGTGGCTTACCTTTGCTAACCACATAAGGAACAAAATCAATGAAGAGGGGGGGAAAGTATCATACGAGCATTATTTCCTCTTGTTTTGTAGGGAGTCTAGGCTCTCCCAAAAGAATAAGCATTTGCTCTATAAGACACTGGTTAGACCAATATTACTATATGCCTCCCTCCTGGGGCCTGGCATCTCCAGATCCAGTGTCGCCTCGCTGCAGGTGATGCAAAATAAGGTTCCACAAATTTGGTAACTTTCTCACCCAGATATACCCGGAATCCTAGACGTCCACGTTTCTAACAAACATGGACTATGTTTTCAAGAATATATCAAGAGTTGCCACAGAGTAAAGATTTTTTGACAGTTGCAATTTAAGTACTATCAACATCACAGATATTTTTCATGATAGCCTGCTTCTTTTTGTGGTCATCGACCTTTTTCCAGGCGTTCGCCATCATCAGGATACTTTTTGTCAAAACAGTGAGGATAACATAGACTTGTACAAAGAGCAAATTTAGTTGATACACTCAGTGTGTGTAAATCTCTCTGTGCAAGTCTATGTTATCCACACTGTTGGACAAAAAAACATCCTGATGATGGGCGAACGCCCGAAACCGGTCCGATGACCACAAAAAGAAGCAGGCTATCTTGGAAATATCACTGATGCTTTCAAGCTCTGCAGAACCAACCACAACTAACCGCAGAGTGATTAGGGGATTATGTACTTGGGGGTTGTGCTCCGACATAGCAGAGTGAGGAACGCTCTATTATAAAAGAATCGGCCGCACATAGCTCGGCTATTTTTAAACATTTTCCCAAATCATTTATATACTAGGTTTTAAACAATTCTTATATACTTACCTTTAGGAGATTATAACTACTAAAGCTGACACTCCTGGTGTTTTGCATATTTTTTGTGAATTTGACCCAAAACGTTTTCCAGCCAAAAATTTCTTAAGGTTTGGGAATAGTCATTGAGGGAACCAAATCTGGCGAATAGGGAGGATGTTCCAAAATCCCCTAAATTTTCCCACTGCCAAAGCGCAACATTGTGGGTGGATGCATTGTCCTGGTGAAAGAGGATTTTTTTCTATTGCAAACCAGGACTTTTCTCTCGTAATTTTTTCATCTAGCTGGTCAAGAAGATGTGCGTAGTATTCCCCCCATTAATTGTTTGATTCTTTGGCAGGTAGTCAATTAAAAGGATCCATTTAAAATTCCAAAAAAACACTAGCCATAACCTTTCCAACAGATGCAATTGTTTTTGGTTTCTTCGGTGCAGAGTCACCCGGCTTCTACCCACTGCTTAGACTGTTGTTTTGACTCAAGTATTAAGTGATGAACCCACGGTTTCATCCATCGTAACAAGAAAACCGATTGGGTTCTTCTTAAAACGGCACAAACTACTGAAACTTGATCACTTCAATGCAATGTTTCTCTGTTATGCTCAAACTTGTTGGATTGTTATTTGTATGGACAGGAGGTTATTTAATTGGGATGAGTCATAAAAAAAGACCAATTTTGTTGACTTTATCCTCTACGTAAACAAAGAGCGTTTATATTTTGTTGAACTTTGTCATATTCTTATTTTGCATAAACAAATACAGAATGAATTTATAAACAAAGTTACTCTGGATCGCTTTTAGTTTTGTCGTAGCATTTTTTTAAACAAGATGACGTTAAAATTTGAAATATTAGTAATATTACGCCATTGGACAAGAAAGCTTTCAGCCGCCCAAACTACTCGTTTAGTGCGGGAATTTGAACAGGAGGATGCTCATTCTGAACGGACAGTGTGCAGGTGGTTTCAGAAATTTAATACCGGTGACATTAGACTTGAGAGGATAGCCGGTTCGAAGCGAAAATCATCATTCGATGAAGAAGCTCTGCGGGGTTACGTGGAGGCTGATCCGACCAATAGTACTCTGGAGTTGGCAGCAGAACACGAAGTATCCTAATCCACCGTAAATCGCGGGCTGCATAAGCTGGGGAAAGTGTATCGTTCGGCTAGAGGTGGTATCCCATGAGTTGATCGCTGAACAAGCTCAGCGGCGGGTAGAAATTCGTCAAAATCTTTTGGAAAATCCAAATGACCACCGGTTCATCAAAATCCATCGGTCACTTGCGATGAAAAATGGATATTTGGAGAAACCCTAAGACCAAGAAACAATGGTTACAATGCAAGCAGCCTGCTCTACCTGTCGCTAAACAGGGTCAATTCGAAAAAACAATGTTTTCTGTTTTTTGGAATTTAAAGGCGTAATTCATTATGAGTTCATTCCCATAGGTCAGTCTATTGATTCCGGAAATTTATAGCGAGCAGTTGGAAAGAATGTACGTTGTTTTGGCCTAGCATTACCTCAGGGTTAGTTAACAGAAATAAAGTTTTGTTTCAACAAGATAACGCTCGACCACACATTTCTCGTTACACCAAACAAAAAATTTCAGAATTACAAGGGATTGAGCTTCTCCTCCACCCTGCTTATAGTCCGGACCTAGCACCTTCCGACTGCCATCTGTTCCGGTCATTGGCGCATTATCTTCAAGGAAAAACCTTTAATTCTCTGGACGAGGTTCAAAATGGAGTTGCGCAATTCTTCCGTTCAAAACTCAAAGAGTGGTATTGCGAAGGAATTCTGCAGCTAACCTCGAGATGGAAACAAACCATAGAACACAACCGTGTATACTTTGAATATTAAAATAAACTGTTAAATAAAATAAAATTGTTTTTAAAATTTGCAAGAAAAACTGTCATTTTTTTAATGACTCACACATATACATACTACACGTATACAATGTGCTACAACTTTTATTTGAAACATTTTTTCAGGTATACTAATTTAAGGGGAGGATTTTGGGGAAGTGGGAGGATTATGTTTGCCTCTAAAGTGCTATCATACTTGACTATACTAATTGTACCATCTAAACCAAAGAATTATTAGAAATAAACAGCATCAGAGACATTTTCCGTGATAGCCTGCTTCTTTTTGTGGTCATCGATCGGTTTCAGGCGTTCGGCCATCTTCAGGATACGTTTGTCACACAGTGTGATAACACAGACTTGCTCAGAGTAACAGACTAACACAGAGTTTCAGTTAGTTTCAGACTTAGACCTCAGTTAGTGTGAAACTAAGTCTCTGTACGAGTCTGTGTTGGCACACTGTCTGAAAAACGCATCCTGAAGATGGGCGAACGCCCGAAACCGGTCGATGACCACAAAACGAAGCAGGCTACCACGGAAAATGTCTCTCATCATAACTTCCTCCATCCTTTCCACATATATATTAAAAATAACTAAAAAAAATAAATCTGACATCAAATACTCACACACACAACTTTCACTTTACAATTATTTTTTTTACCATATTTAAATACCAAAATTTTAATGAAATTCGTCCCAGTGGTTTTATTGGAGAAAATCGCGAAAACTGAAAGATACTTTTCAGTAAAAAAACGTTCTTCCGGTTTATTAATTTTCTTAAAACACAGAATTTTTGGCAGAATCTATGAACGATTTTTTTCGTTTTTGAGCTATACTATTCACATACATAGAATAGAATGGAATAGAATGACACCGGGTGGGGTTGGGGGACTCTAACTCAGGCACTGCAGCCTACCTATTGAGGCTTATTGTGCCAAACCCTTAATGTCTAGTAGAGGAATCCTCCCCTCTTCATGAGATCCAGGACCTTCCCCACAAGTACCTTCTTGAGGTACGATTTCCTCCGGTCTCAACGTGCCGAAGATCTCGTACCTCATTTCGCCGATTGCGACACAATCAAACAACAGGTGAGAGGCCGTCTCCTCCTCTTCCTGACAGAGTCTAGACAAGGGCTCCGAATCAAATAATCCTACCTTGTGCAGATGTTTCTTGAACCTACCGTGCCTGTAAACAGGCCTGTTATCAGACAAATCTGATATCTGCTTAGACCCAGGGTCTCTCTGGTTCTTCTTCTACAGAGCTGTGGCATGACCATTTTGCCGTGTTTTGCCCCAGTGCTTAGCCTCCAGTGATGATTATGTTCTCTCAGAGACGCCCCTCACCATATTTTTGGCTATCCCCAGAACAGGTTCCGGCCCACAGAAAGGGGTGTTTGCTCCATTCCTGTCCAGTTGGTGGGCTAGTTCATTAATCCTCTTGTGTCCCAGCACCCATACCAGCCGCACTTTATTGTGCCGGGAGAGCGCCTCCATGAAGTCTGAACACTCCCTGACTTGGGAAGAAGTATTTCTGAATGAATGCCCCAAGCGCCTTCAGTGCCGCCTGGCTGTCTGAAAAAATGAATACCTCCCTATTCCTAGGGCCCATACGTAAGTTCTTCTCAGCACAGATCTTTATAGCGTAAACGTCAGCCTGGTATACCGTGGAGTATCCATTAAGACGCCTCTCAATGAGTACCTCCTACTTAACTCCATATATTCCGTCTCCAGTTCCGCAAGGATCCATTATTCAGATACATACACACACACTGACTATTTGCTGAAAACCACTTTTTTTGGATTTATAGGACCTTGAATAATGGATATTTCCAGTACAAACACCATATCGAAAATTTTTAAGTTATTTGTGACTAAATTAAATTTTTGTTGCAGATGGGTAGAATTGTATAATCGGGTTAAACTCATCTCATAAGGGGCAGGTAAAAAAGATTATTATTATTATTATTGAAACTGGGTGCCTATTGGCTTGGGCCCTAAGCCTATATATGGCTTTTATCCCCTCCCGTTTCCCCCCAATTCATCCCCCTGATTAATCTCCCCTGTAGGCTACCGGTCAGTCTGCAATATCCCACTACACCCTTCAACTCCAACTCACCCAGGCAATCCCGCGAGAGTGGTGCCCTCCAAAATAAACCAAACCTAGTACCAGCGAAATGGGAACACTGTCATAAGTGGTGATACACCGTTTCCCTAACTCTATCATCACAGTTCTGACATATGGGCGTAGACGTCCTTCCTATATTATGTAAATGACTAGACATCCATGTGTGTCCAGTCACTACACCCACCAAGGTCCTCAGTCCTATTTACTAAGGACAGGAGGTAATCTGAAAAACCCCTGCTTGGTTCCTTTGATAAATCTTTTAGCCTGGAGGCACCCCTGCGAGTTCTCCCAGCATTTCTCCAAAACTATCGTCTCCCAAAGTCTGATGTGACTATCACAAAACCTCTTAGTGACGACAAGGGCTAGCTCGGGACCACAAAATGTAAGGAGGATCACTTCCTAGCCAACCGATCCGCCCTCTCTCATTGCCCTCTTTTCCCGCATGTCCGGTACCCAATAGAGCTGCACCTTTCTCCTCCGAGCTAAGGCGTTAAGCCTTCTCCTTCATTCTCCCACCAATTTCGAATTCCAACACGGCTTGCTCAAAGCCTTCAGTGCGGCTTGACTGTCAGAGAATAAGGTAAAAAAAAGATTCAATTAGGGTAATAAAAGTAAGAGCTATTGTTTGAAAGGTTTGTTAGTAGCTGTAGTAGCAGGCACCTGTTATGAAGGGTTGCCCCCTATCACATGGTTTAAGGGACAGTTTCTAATTTCTAAATACCAAGAAGGAAACTAAAAGATACTATTTTATTACGTACCGATCAAAATTATTATTAAAATCATAATAATCTAATAATGAAACTTATCTTGCTGGTTGTGTGGATAGAACCCAATGAACCCCCAAAAAGATTAAATTGAAATACATATTAAAATGAGATTGGCGGCCTAAAGGGCCTTGTCAAAATAAACTAAGTACATTTTATGTAAGAAATATCCACAATAAAATGAATCTGTATGTACTTAGTAAGGCATTCAGAGCACTGGGTAGAAATCACATTGCGTCAACACCCGTTGGGGCCATCGCAATGCTTCGTTTTAATTAGTCAGTCGGATTCCCCTTGTCCGTACCAGTTCTGAGTTGACTGTTGAATGTCGGCCGAAGAGATCGTAAGCCAGGTTTGCCAGCCAGCAGAAGCCAACGGTAACCACACGGCTAACGACTCGCAGCAAGCTAGATCCGTGGGTGGCCAAGGCACGGGACCGAACTCGGATCCAAAAGCGCTGAAACGCAATTTTGTCCTCGCCCAGGCCCGGTACGTTGATACCGCTTCACTTCCCTACCAAGCCCGGCACGATTTAGTCCTAAGGGCCAATCCTTATCCCGACGTTACGGAGAGGCTGGGATATGAATGATCAGGAAATTTTGAAAATGTCCCTTAAATCATGTCAAGGGGAGATAAAAAAGGAATTTACTACTTGGTCAGACAATAGCCGGTGGTAATCCTAAGGATTAAAGAGTATATACATGGTCAACTTGTTACCTCCGCCCCCTATGAGATGAGTTTAACCTGTATAATCAAACTAAAATATCCACTATAGAGGAAAACATAAATCCCGCCCGCAAAAACCCCCCCTTAAATGACTTTCCCCCCAAAAAGTTGTTTCAAATAAAAAGTTGTAACTCTTTATATGTGTAGTTCGCATACTTTGTTTAATGAAAATCGTTGGAGCTTTTTTTTGGAGAAAGTAGCAAAACATTGAAAAAAAGTCTGGTGTGAAACAAATTATCCGAGATTGTCTTATGATGAGATTTTGAATAAAAGAGGGAGAGCGTTACTTGAAATGATGAACGAATTAGGTTTCGAAATATGTATTGGTCGCTCTTTTTCTGATACTCCTGCTCATTTTACCTTTCTTTCTTCTGTTGGTAAAAGTATTATAGACCAAGTATGGCTCAACGAAACTGCATTAAAGAGGGTTTGCGATTTTGAGGTTTTGAACCTTTCTGACAGTTTTGATCATAAAGCTTGTAACTTGAAGTTTGCCTTGCCTGACTGTCATATTATTCCTTCAATGATAAATAGAGAAGCACAGATCTGTCAAAACTTTCAAATTATTAAATGGGATCAAAATAAAGTTGAGGCATTTCAGAACATAATATCTGAATCTGAACGTTTGTACTTTAATAGCGATGAACGTGACCGTTTAATTCAAAACTTCTCAGAATTGTTGATGAAAGCGGCTGCTACTTGTGGTATGTCGATTAATGTAAATAATAAAGGTAATATTAAAAAACATTACAATCCCTGGTTTAACGAGACTTGCATGGTCAAGAGGCAAAATTTAAAGCACTGTTTATAAACTGTTAAAAAAATCTGGGTACAATTCTGACTGCTTTTTAAATTATACTTCAGAAAAGAAGAACTATTATTCTTTAATCAAGAAAGTTAAAAAAGAATATTATGCTAATTTAATGGTTTCTTTGGCAAACGTTAAAAATTCAAAAGAATTTTGGTCTTCAGTTGCAAAGATAACCCCAAAAAATTTAACTGTTAATTGTATAGACAACGTGATTTGGCTAGAACATTTTACTTCTTTTTATGCTAATTATTCACCGTCAGTAGGAAATTTTTTTAATTTGGGGAATCCTTTTCTCGATAGTGATATTACATTGCAGGAAATGCAGTTTGCTATTGCTAGTTGTAAAAATAATAAATCTTCTGGGAGTGACGGGATTCCCTACGAGGTGATAAAAAATCTTACACCGCAGTGGGAACACTATCTATTAAACATTTTCAATGTTATTCTGAACTCTGAGCAAATACCAAAGAAATGGTCAGAAATTATTGACTCTTCTATATAAGAAGGGTAGAAAAAATGACCCTAATAATTATCGTGGGATTGCCCTCTTTAATACCACCTGTAAATTATTTACAACAATATTAAGAGAAAGACTATCTCAGTGGTGCGACTGGAACAATATCCTTCCAAAAGAACAATCTGGATTCAGAAAAGGCAGAAGCTGCATGTATAACCTGTTTGTTTTAGATTCACTAATTAATATATTAGTCGTTTTAAAAAGAAATATTTTTTTGCCTCATTTATTGATCTACAAAAAGCTTTTGACAATGTTAACCACCACTTACTTTGGCACAAACTTCATTCTTTAGGAATCAGCAGCAAATTTATAAGAATTCTTAAAAATTTATATGATAGCTCTTTTTTTAAATTAAAGATTAATAATAGCCTCTTGGCAAGCTGGATAAATGTTACCAAAGGTGTTCTGCAGGGGGAATCTCTTTCTCCTTTATTGTTTTCCCTTTTCCTCTCAGATTTTGTAAATTTCTACTATGAGAATGGCTTATCAGGTGTACGGCTCGGTTCTGATTGTGAAATCCTTTGCCTCATGTATGCAGATGACATAGTCCTTTTTGGAGATTCTCGTACTGATGCCCAATTAAAGCTGGATACGTTAGCTAAATATTGCTCTTTAAACGATTTGGTTGTAAATACTGAGAAAAGTAAAGTTATAGTATTTCGACCATCTCCAAAGTGTAAAAACTTATTACCTTTAAAAATTAATAACACTTTTTTGGAATATGTAAACAAGTACACATACTTAGGGGTCCCATTCAGTTGTACGGGAAATTTTAACAATGCCACTGCCTACTTTGTTGGTAATGGTATTAAGGCTTCAAGTAAAATTAAAACTATTTTGATAAAAGGCAAGGTAAATTCTCTGGAGACAAAATTGAAATTATTTTACTCTATATCTGCTGCAACCGCTCTTTATAGTGCTGAATTGTGGTCGATCTCTAATTTAAATGAGTCTGAAAAGGTCTTAGCGACCTTTTTTAAAAATCTATTTCACCTGCCAAAGTGCACTCCGCATCATTTCATTCGTATGGAAATGGGTTGCCATTCTCTCAGTTTGTCAGTTCTCAGACGGGTGTTGAACTGGTGGACTCAATTATTAACAATGTCACCTGACGAATATCCCATAAAATGTTACGAATATTTGCTTGTCTCTTTAAACTGTAATCGTCGGGCTTTTGTTCTGGTTGGGTGTACCACTTGAATAATATTCTCGTTTCACTGGGATATGTAGGTATTTCCTATTTTTCGGACTTAAGTATCGTAAGGAGAGAATATAATGATATACTGGAGAGATGGGCCAATCGTGATCTCAGTGAAGATGCATATAGAATTATGAATATAACAGTTATAGCGAGATATATAGGTCTCTGTGCCCATTTGGCAATGGTATATTTTATGTCTCAAATATGCCAATCAAAAAGCAAAGGGCTATTATACAACTAAGATTATGTAATAGAACTAATATTAAACTGTTTATTAATGGCACATCATACTCAATAAACATAGAGGAACTGTGCACTGTCTGTAACATGTACAAGTTGGAAACCCTCGACCATATTTTGTTGGAATGCCCAGTATATAACCCATATAGAGAAAGGTTTCTCAGAAATTATATTTTGCCACAATCCTCTTTAAGAGACAATGTATTAAATATTTTGGACATTAATAGTGCAGAAAAATGCAACCATGTATACTATTTCATTAGTGGGGTTTTGAAATTAAGATCTTTTATTGTTAATGAGTAGATTCGTATTTATTTAGTTATCTCAGGTATTTATTTGCTTACTTATTTCATTTTAATCTAAGAATGTTTTCTTTTTTCTTTGTTTATATATTGTATGTGAAAACAAACCAGACTCCCTGTAATATGTAATGTTTCATACATACAGAAATTTATTATTATTATTATTAAGTCTGGTGTGAAACACTCACACAGCTTTCTCTTAAGCTAGATTTCAAAATTATAATACACAAATTTTATAGTTAGTGGTCCAAATTTAATGAAATTCGTCGAAAACTGAAAAAAACTGTTCAGTAAAAGCGCACTTCCGGTTTACTAATTTTCTTGGAACTCGGAATTTGGGCCATCTATTTATTTCTAATTAATTTTGGTTGGATGATAGAATTATTTAATCGATCATCCAATTGTACTTTATCAACTATGATAGCACTTTAGAAATGAACATAACCCTACCCCTCCCCCAAAAGTGCCCTCCCCTAAATGAATTTTCCCAGAGAAATGTTTCAAATAAAAGTTGTAACTCTTTGTGAGTATTTTTCATATAATAAGTTTGAAGAAAATTGTTGGAGCCATTTTTGAGGAAATCCAAAAAAGTGAATAAATTATTTAGTAAACTGGTAAAGCAAACGCACTTCCGGTCATTCGGTTTTTTTAAATCTTGTAATTTCGACAACATATTCAATTCTAATTAATATTATTTAAATAACAGAATTGTCTAATAAACTGAAATAGCACTTTATATAAAAAACCTAACCCCACCCCTCATCCAAAAGTGCCCTTAAATGAATTTTCCCGGAGAAATGTTTCAAATAAAAGTTGTAGCTCTTTGTGAGTATTTTTGATATAATAAGTTTGAAGAAAATCGTAGGAGCCATTTTTGAGAAAATTGCAAATAACGTAAAAAAACAACTAGTAAAGTGGTACTTCCGGTTGAGGAATTTTGACTGATAACGTACTGTCCGATCCCATGGTGATATTTCTGGTGAAAACTCGGTATCGAAAATTTGACACGATTACAATACTTCCTCTTACTAGGAGTAAGAGAAACTAATATGATCCATTAAAAAAAGCGCATTTCCGGTTAGCCTAGTTTTTCTTCAAACTCTAGAATTTCAATAACATATTTAAATTCTAAATTAATATTATTTAGATGATTAGATAAACTGTAATAGCACTTTCGAGGGAAAACCTAAACCCCCTCCCTCCAATGCCCTTAAATGAATTTTTCCGTAGAAATGTTTTAAATTAAAAAAATTGTACATCTTTGTATGCGTAGTTGATTATAATATGTTTAATGAAAATCTGTTGGAGCTATTTTTGAGAAAAATAGCAAAAATGTCAAGAAACATTTATTCAGTAAAGAGGTTTTTTTTTTTTTGGCGCATCGACTGCCATGGTCATTAGCGCCTCCACTCGTTTATGCTTTCTCGTTCTATGGCCACTCGAGCTGGGATGGCACAGGTTAACCTGTGTGGCTTCCACACACAACACCTTGCTCAGCAAGGCAGGGTGGAGCCACAGGTATTCGAGGATCTACCCACACATCCCCTCTTATATCATCGATCTAGTCGACGAGGAGGAGTGTGGGTTAATTGTTGTGCCATCCCTTATTTTATTAATAACTGGGGTCGACTCTAATGTAACAAAAATTACTATTTATTCATTAAGCTATATATAATAAAGGTGTTTATTAAGAGTATTATTTACAAAATAAATTGCTATCTTTAATTAATAATTAATTATAATACAATAATATCGTGGAAGAGGCTATTTACTGTACACCTTGGATGTGCAGTACTTTAAACTAATGTTCCTGCACATCTTAAAATGATCAAAATTAAGTTTAACTTAAAGCTATGGGGTTGAAATACTTTTATAAATTTTCTTTCAACCCCTGATAAAAGAAAACCTACCCTAAACATTCATGCTAGCACTCTCGCCAATAAATACTTTCAGACTACTAAAAAATACCATTCACGCTAATAAATACATTCTCGCCAATAAATACTTTCATACTACTAAAAGAAAAACATTCATGCTAATAAATACTTTCTCGCCAATAAATACTTTCATACTACTAAAAGAAAAACACTCATGCTAATAAATACTTTCTCGCCAATAAATACATTCATGCTAATAAATACTTTCTCGCCAATAAATACATTCAAACACATTCACGCTTATAAATACATTTTCTCAAATAAATACATTCATACTAATGATTCATTCATACTATGCATTCACACAAGGGGAAAGTACTCGATATTCCTTTCCCCTTTATAATAAATAAACTAACCTAATTGGGTGAAGTACTCAATATTCCTTCACCCAGATTCACTTAATCTAAGTACTAACCTAAATTCTATTATATACATTTATAGATCTTAAATAAGTAAATAGCCTCCTTGTGTAAGGAGAACTCTCGTGTAAAATAGCGCGCTTGTCATATGGCAGGCCTGCTTCTTCCCGTTGTGTACGCAGAGCCTGACATCCTACCAACACATGTGCCACCGTCAGCCTTTCTCGGCATCGAGGGCACCTCGGTCTTCTTTCACCAATAAGGAGGTGCCCATGTGTCACACGTGTGTGACCAATCCTTAGCCTCGTAAGTATAACTGATTCATGCCGCGGGTAAGTCTCGACTGTAGCATTTCGCACACATGGCTTAATTTCTTTTAATTTTTCATTTGTTCTGTCCCACTGACTTTGCCATTTTTTATTTATAACATTTTTCATGAAAATTTGTAAGTCAGTGGGACGCACAGGTGTGACAACTTCAGTATAAGTAGAGCACCTCGTCCGCCTTTTCGTTACCGGACACACCAATGTGGCCCGGCACCCAGGCGAACGTCACCCTTTGACCATGTGCGCTTAGTTGAAACAGCAAATTGTATAACTTTATGACCATTGGGTCTGTCGAGAATTTATCCCGGAGAGCCATTAATACGCTTAATGAGTCCGCCAATATTAGTGACTTATTATATCTTTTTTCTTTTATCAAGTTTATGGCCTGGCAAATTGCGAACATCTCTGCTGTGTACACGGTTGCATACTGAGGGAGTGTCCGACTCAGGGTAACTCCCTCCGTGTACACGGCGCTACCCACGCCGTCGCCTATCTTCGACCCATCTGTAAAGATAGGTCGGAAATCGTTATAGAAGTTTAACAGTTGTAATAAGTTTTGTCTATAGACGACGGATGGTGTTTCTTCTTTTTTGTATATTGCCAGGTCCATGCGAACGCTTGCGGAAGGTAATAACCAGGGAGGTGTGAGAGTAAAGCCCCAACCCTCCACTGGCCCAAACTCGATTCCCTCCGCTTCTAACATTTCTAGAGCTCGGACCTCGAGGGGTCGCGTCCGCGAACGTTGATGGCGGAATTCTTGTTCATGTGGGCTCTCGAATATGGTGTGAAATAACGGATGAAACCGCTTTTCCCATATTCCGGCGATGTAGGTCAGGGTAAGCTGTTCTCTTCTAAGCTGAGGTGGTAGCATCCCCGACTCTACATAGAGGCTCTGTAAAGGACTGGTTCGGAAGGCGCCTGTGAATAACCTAATACCTTCATTGTAAATTCTACCTAATAACTTCAGGCGTGACTTGCGCGCTGAGCTATATATTGGCGCTCCATATTCCAGTTTGGAGCGAGTAAGTGCGATGAAGATACGCTTTAAGATCTCCCGCTTCGCACCCCATTTATAGCTGCCAAGAAATTTTAAAATATCGAGGGTTCTCCTTGCTTTCTTACATGTATAGTCTATATGATCCTGCCAGGTTAACTTAGTATCGAATATGAGGTCCAGGAATCGGATGCTTTCCTTATATTGAATTGGTGTGCCATCCAGAAACAAAATGGGGGGCTATGCTCATGCCTCAATCGGCAAAAATGTAGGCACACCGTCTTTGTCCTAGAGAATTTAAATCCGTTCCTAGAAGCCTCATCAGCCACTCTGTCTATTGCCTGTTGTAAGGTTTCTTTGACCTCGCAGAGATCAGCCCCTGATAAATAAAGTGCGAGGTCATCAACATATAAAGATACTTGGAGTGGGTCACCTACAACTTCGGCTAGACAATTAACCGCCATCGTGAATAAAGTAACACTCAGTACCGACCCCTGAGGTATTCCATTCTCAAGATGATGTGGGTCCGAAAGGACCGACCCCAGTCGCACTCGGAACCTTCGTGACTCTAAAAAGCCACGGAGGAACCTCGGCAGTTTCCCTCTCAACCCCCATTCGTGACACTTCCGCAGAATCGCATATTTCCACGTTGTATCGTAAGCCTTCTCAAGATCGAAGAACACGGCCAGCACATGCTCTCTACGCATAAATGCATTTTGCACATAGACCTCGAGTCGACTCATCTGATCCAACGTGGAACGATATCTGCGGAATCCCGCTTGATGCTGGCTGTAAAATCCTCTTGTTTCTAGTACATATATTAATCTATAATTGATTATAGATTCGAGGACGTTACTCAAGCAGGTGGTCAACGAAATAGGTCTGTAACTAGAGAGATCACTAGGGTCTTTTCCTTCTTTGGGGATCGGTACAATCACTGCTTCCCGCCAACCATCAGGGTATTGACCGGTCTCCCATATGCTGTTGTACAGCCTAAGAAGGCTTTCCTTTCCAATAGCGTTCATATTTTTAATCATGGCATATGGGATTCCATCCACCCCTGGAGAAGTATCTTAGCATGTTTTTAAAACATTTTCTAATTCTTGAATTGTCAGCGGTTCATTATAAGCTTCATTGATGGCGGTTTCAAAGTCGAGTGGTTGTCTCTCCACGTCACCTTTTCGCCGGAGGAATTCGGCCGAGTAACCTTGTGTACTAGAAACTTGAGAAAAATGTCTGGCAAAGGCCTCAGCCACGTCTCTCGGCTCAGTGGCGACGACATCGTTAATTATTAGAGCTGGTATCGACGGGATTCTGCGCCCACCAGAGAGGGATCTTACCTTATCCCACAACTCCTTTAACGTCGTAGATGTAGAAATCTTTGACACATAGGAGGTGAGGGTTACCTTTTTTGCTTCTTTGATTATAAGCTTCTCTCTGGCTCTAAGTCTTTTAAATTTTATTAAATTCTCCTCCGTCGGATACCTTTTAAATTTATTCAGGGCCTGCTTTTTTGCCATATTGGCTGCTTTGCACTCCGGAGTCCACCAGGGGACGGGTTGTCTTGCGATTTTCCCGCCAACCCTAGGTATGGTACTGCCGGCTGCATCAATCAACGCCTTTGTGAATGTACTTGCATCGTGGGTGACATTTCCTGTATGGGTGGGTGTCACCACTTTGGCGGCATAAGCAGGCCAATTTGCCCTTTTGATGTCGTATCTCCAAGGTATGATATAATCTGACCTGGAGATGGAGGTCGATACTAAGATTGGAAAATGATCACCATGGTATAGTTCATCTAGCGTGGTCCATTCAAAGCGAACTGCAATGGTGGGTGATGCCATACTCAGGTCAATTGCACTAAAGTCACCCGAGTGTGCATTAAAATGTGTTGCTTCACCACTGTTGAGGAGCGTCATATTAGCGTTGTCTATAATATCCTCAAGAGTTCTGCCTCGAGCATCAGTTCTAACTGACCCCCACCAGGTGTTGTGACTGTTGAAGTCTCCCATCAACAACACCGGGGCAGGGAGCTGCGAGAGCAGATTCTCCAGATCACCCCTCCGCCAGAAGATATCCGGCAGGTATATACTGGCTAACGTGATCTGCAGTGGTGTGGCTAGGCGCACGGCAACAGCTTGTAGGTTAGTTTCCAGGGTTAGCCGTCTGCTGGAGATATTATCCCGTACACAGACGGCCACACCACCGTGCGCCCTCCCACCTGGGGCAGGTTGTACCTCTTTGCTATATACGATATACCCAGGGATTCTCAAAAATTGCCCTGGACGAATTTTTGTTTCCTGGAGGCACAACCCGAAAGGACGTTGTTCCGCCACCATTCGGCGTAGTCCTTCTATATTACTCGTGTAGCCCCGCATATTCCATTGAAGAATGGACTCACACATATATATATTTGAAGATAGTACCTGGCAGAATCTTTCTAATACCTAATGAAAGCATATTTACAAGTGTTATTGTATTATTTTTGACATTACTAAAAGTGTTACATGTATTCATTAGTACATAATGTATGAGATATGGATGCTGAATCATAAGAATCGTCTGTTTAATCAGTGGCACAATTTTTCCTGGGTTTGCCCTTGGGCCAACCCTTCTTTCTTCGTCTGGGAGGTTGGTCTGATGTATTCCCTCCCTCCGATTCTGAGGCTTCAATGTCCGTTCCTATTTGCAGCCATTGCTGTTTTGGAGAGCGGACACTGTCGCCGGAGGACGTTTGAAGGTCCTTCGTAATTTTTACCCTTCTCCTTATTGGGAAGGATGATGGCAATAAAAATGTGGGTTCTTTCCTCCTAGGAGAGCGTTTTGGTGGGCTCACCACCTTCCACTCCCCTTCGGAGGGGGCCATTTGTTTAGGTGGAATTAATCCCACCATTGTGCCACACCCACTGGTTGTGGGAGTGGTTATTGGCAGCCTTTCGGCTACCAGAATCCCCAAAGGGGGATCTTGTTTTGGTGGCGGGATTTCTCCCACCTTTATAGTAGTTCCCCTTATGGCAGGGGAGGAATTGGGTGGTGGTATTTCTCCCACCTTTATAGTAGTTCCCCTTATGGCAGGGGAGAAATTGGGTGGCGGGATTTCTCCCACCTTAACGATGGTTCCCCTTAAAGCGGGGGAAGAACCTCTAATTGTTTGCCCTTGAATCTGGGCAGGGGCTAGACACTGTGCCACTGAAGTGGGTGCCCTCAATTTTTCTGCAAAGGTAACTTCTTTGGAAACGTAGGATTTACTTTCAACAATTGCCTTAGCCTCATGGTAGGGCAATTGTTGTAGTGTCTTAACTTTCTGTATTTCTTTTTCCTTCACTAGAGTCGGGCACCCCGAAGATCTGGCAGTATGGTCTCCGCCACAGTTTACACATATTATTGGCGGTGTACACTCTCCTTCATGCTTAAGTTTTCCGCATATGCAAACCGCATCATTATCTTTACATCTTGCAGATGTGTGTCTGAACTTTTGACAATTGAAGCACCTCATTGGTGAAGGGATGTAGGGACGCACCTTAAGCTTGTACAAGGCTGCATCTATCGTCTGTGGTGGCTTCGGACGATCGAAGGTGAGGACAAGAGAAGCGGTATCCACTAGGGATCCGTCCTGTCTTCTCTTTATCCTCCTCAACTCTATTACCCCTTGCTCTGCCAGACCTTCTTTTATGTCCTCAATCGAGCTGTTTAAAAAGTCCCGACAAGTGATCACACCCTGTGAGCTGTTTAACCTCTTGTGGGGACTTGTCTCCAATTCAGCATCCATATATTTTTGCAAATTCAAGATAGCCTTAGCTTGTATGCGATTCTCAGCTTCTATGCAGATAGAGCCATCATTGAGTTTTTTGACAGTTCTCGTTTTCCCTATAATACTCTTAATAAACTTATGCAGTTTGAACGAACATTCATTTGAGAATGTTCCTTCTTTTTTCCTAACTATAAAAAATCGACCCCAATTATCTTCATCTAAATCAATAAATTTTATACTTACCTCACTTGTCTTCCTGTGGCCTCCCTTGGCTTTCTTCCTCGGCGGAGAAGAAGGGTTGTAGGGTTGCAGCGTAAACTGCATCCCAGAAGAAAGTTTTCCGTGTCCATGCCAGGTCTGAAGCCAGTTAGATCCGATGGGTTAGGGGGAATGGGTGACTGGAGGGTGGTGGAAGTAGACGGGATGGTGACAGGAACATTTTGGGTTGGGTTGGGAAGAGGAGGATTAGTTGGTGTAGGAAAAGGACTGGAGATAGGAAATTGGGAAATAGGAATTGGTGGGCTGGGCCCAAAAAAATTATGATTATCCATAGTTTAATCATATAGTTTCATCGAGATCCGTGGTCCCGCCTCCTCGGACGATCAAATGCACCCGGTTACTGTCCGGGTAGACCATCGCACCTCGATATGTCGGGTGCCGCGGAAGACAGCGTTCAATACTGAAGCCATCGACCCGTGCCCCCGCGGCACCACTACAACCCTAGGACACCCGCCTGAGGCGGAATTCCCAGAACTCCTGGAGTCGGGCTATCCCCAGGTTCGAGCTCTCCGGTGAAGCCGAGGCCGAAAGACATGTGTTGGGATCGGTACGCCCGCAGGGGAGCTCAAGTTTACCTGTGGGTGCGCTGAACCCAAGTAGCTGCACACAACAACTACCTCTGCAGGTCCTATGTGTAGTGTGTAGTGTTAAGGATGTCAGTATGAGCGTATTGTAGTGTTGTTAGGCTGGGAAACCCGCAGGGACGCCTGGTTATTATTATTATTATTATTATTATTATTATTATTATTATTATTATTATTATTATTCCCCCCTGTGGTTTCGGGGGTAGAATAGGGCCACAGTGTTTTCCGCTTGACGTAAGAGGCGTCTAAAGGGACAACTGTCCGTTGACCGTCTACTTATCCCTCCCTTCCGATTACCCTTCCTTTCCTTTCCCCACCTTTCCATTGTTCATTTACCCTTCCTGGTCTTTCGGTCTGTTCTTTTCCGGGGAGGTGCTTCCCGCGCCGATGGTTTCTTTTGTGCGGTGGGCGCGCAGGTGGAGGGTACAGCTTAAAAACTGGGTTCTACTCTTGCGCTCCCAGGCCGCCGGACAGTACATTGGCCCGGGTCGGAGTAGCCTTCACGACTTGGCTGCCTTATCATTCGGTGCATAATCTCGTTGGTTGCGGTAGTTCCGGTTGGCGACCGGATTAGGGACCTGCCGCGATTGGCGGGGGGCTCTGCCGAGGCCACCGCTCGCGGGCGCGCTGTGCCTTGGGGATTGTTGGTGTGGGGGCGTGGCACTTTTCCGGGCGGGAACGGACCGAACATTATTGTTTATTCCTAAGTAGTGTGAGCGGAGTTAGGAGAGAGAGAGAGAAAAAAAAAAGAAAAATGAAAAGTAACGTAAAAAAACTGTTATTAAAGTGCAAGAGACAAGTAGCGAGGGTTCCCTTACCCAACAGAGATCGATGTGTGCTTCGGAGGCAAAGAACTCGGCCCCTCCTATGGAGGGACATTCCAGTCCCTTTCAACGGAGCTCAAGAATGAAGAGGACACCGCCATCTACCCCGCCTATTTCAGCGAAGGACGTGGAAGATGTTGCGAAGAAAAGAGAGCAAGAAGAGGTTCCTGAACATTCGATGAAAGGAGCATTACCATCGAGGAGGAGGAGATGCGTGAATCCCCGGTTATTTCGCGGGTGCTTGCGGGCGGTTCAATCGGCTCCCCAGAAGAAAAGGATATGGAAGTGGCTCGTAGGAGAGTGGACGAGGAACTGCGAAGAATGAAGGACATTCTCAAAAAGATGAAACTCGCCACAAGCCGCCAACGAAATATCAGTATGGATGTCAAGGACGGCTTGAACGAATTAGAGGAGTCGGTGGAGGTTGTAGAATCCTTACGGGGTTTCTGGGGGGTGGCCCTGCAACGTCTAATTAGGTTACAGGCAAAGTCTAGAACACCAGCGATGTTGACGCATGCGGGAACACAGATGTCGTCTATATCAATTCCAGCAGATGTACCCGACAAAGAGTTGGTTGTTGTAAACCCAGAAGAAGGAAAAACAGAGGGGAACAGAGAGAACCTCACTACCGGTGAGTGGACCGAAGCCCGCCCAAGAAAGATGCGGAAGCCCCAGAAAATTAAAGAACAGCAGACTGCTGAGCCACCTGGTAAAAGCGAACAATCCTTGCGGCAAAAAACCAAGAGGAAGAAAAGAAGTAAAAAGAAGAAGCCGCCGAAACCCCGCTTGGATGCCTTGCTCATTAAACCCGCCGAGGGAAAATCCTACGCAGAGGTTCTAGGTGAGATCCGAAAGAAGGTTAAGCCAGAGGATACGGAGACAGAGGTTAGATGTATCCGGCAGACTAGGTCCGGTGATATCCTAGTCGAGCTAGGGCGCAACACAAAGAATAAAGCTGCCTTCGAGACGGCTATTAGTAGCATTCTCCAAGAAAGCGCGACAGTTCGGCAGCTTGAGCCGAAAGTTTCGGTGGAAATTCGGGACCTTGATAGCCTTTCCTCAGAGGAGGAAGTCGCGCAGGTCATCAAACAGCAGTTAGGAGATCACGCCGGAGACTTAAGGGTCCATCTCACAAAGGCGAATAATAGAGGGTTGAAGGTAGCAATCGTCCAGCTCAGTGTAAGGGGCGCAAACGAGCTAATGAAGGATGGGTATATTAAGATCGGCTGGGTTCGCTGTAGGGTCAAGCGAAGAGCAATAGTGCCCAAATGTTTTAGATGCTTGGGATACGGCCACGTTTCAGGAGCCTGTAAGGGCCCGGATCGTAGCAATCTCTGTTACAGATGTGGGGAGGCGGGCCATGTATCGAAGACCTGTACGGCAAAAGGAAACTGTATGCTTTGCGCCGACAGAAAGCTTGCCCCTGATGCATGCCAGCACCTTCCTGGATCGGGAAGTTGCAGAGTGTTCCGGGAGGCTCTAGAGGAAGCCAAGAGGTCTGTTGCCTGATGAGAGTTTTACAAGGAAACCTCAATAGGAGTAAGACAGCTGACTCCCTTCTTAGCCAGCTAATTTTAGAAAAATCATCGGATCTAGTGCTGCTTAGCGAACAATACCGAAATCGGGACCCAGGGTCCTGGTTTAGCGACTTGCTTGGCACGGCGGCAATTTGGATTCCAGATCTTGGAAGAGTCCCCATAGAGTGCTATGGTCGCAGAAATGGTTATGTCTGGGTGAAGAGTAAAGGAGACACCTTCATTAGCTGTTACTTTACCCCTAATGAAAGCATCCACGATTTCAAGGAAAAGTTGAATTCGTTGGAAGATGAGGTCCTGAGTATGTCCGGAAGGTTACTTGTGGTAGGGGACTTCAATGCGAAGGCGGTTGAATGGGGTATGCCGTTCTCAGATACTAGAGGTAGGCTCACCATGGAGATGGCCGCCAGAACAGGACTTTTAGTCCTAAATGTTGGCTCCACGTCAACCTTTCGGCGTCCTGGGTATACGGAAACGATACCCGACATCTCTTTGGCGTCTCCACGTTTTGCATCACGTGTTGAGAATTGAGCGGTAATCGAAGATTACACGGGAAGCGACCACCAGTACATTACTTTTGAAATTCGTGATGGGACTGGGACCAATAGTTTGGGAAACCAGGAGATGTCTCCAAGATGGAACCTCGAGAGAATAGATATGGAGCTATTCCTCGAAGTGCTCGCTAGAGGAGTGGATCAGGCTGAGGATGCTGTGCTCGAGGGGAAAGCAGGCGCCGAGGCTGTTGTTGCTTCAACTATGAGCCTTTGTCGAAGCCTGCGAAAAATCTATGCCGCGGAAAAAAACGCGTCATCACAAACGCCCCGTTTACTGGTGGACCCCACAAATAGCCAGGCTGCGTAAGGAGTGCATTAAGTTGCGAAGAAGAGCTCAACGAGCAGGACGTCGGCCAGACGTAAACCTTCGCTTGGTTGAGTATAAAACAGCAAAGAGGGAACTAAGGCGAGCTATCTGCAGGAGCAAGATGCGCTGCTGGGAAAAATTGAAAGAGGATGTGGATGTAGACACATGGGGACTGGGGTATAAGATAGTGTCCCAAAAACTCGGGGCATTTAAAACTCCATTAGTCATGGATGTGCCCACCATGGAAAAAGTCGTGGAGGCACTCTTTCCTTCCCACCCAGTTCGGAGTGATAGGGACTTCGGTGATGTAGGGGATTTTCATCTCTTCACCAACAAGGACCTTGAGAAAGCCGTATGTTCTCTCAAAAGTAAGAAAGCGCCCGGTCCTGACGGCATCCCTAATGAGGTGCTTAAGTTGGTCGCAATGCAGAGTCCTGGTCGGTTACTGAGGATGTATAATGCCTGCCTGAAAGCTGGGGTTTTTAGTACCCGTTGGAAGATAGCGCGGCTGGTCCTCATTAGCAAGGGAAAGGGGGAACCGGAACTTCCGTCGTCCTACCGGCCTCTATGTATGTTGGATACAGCGGGCAAATTATACGAGAAGCTCCTCAGGGAAAGACTGGTGTTGGCGGTGCAAGCGGCAGGAGACCTATCGCCGAGGCAATATGGTTTCAGGTCTGGGCGCTCCACAATAGGCGCGGTCAAAGAAGTCATTGAGGCAGTACGCAGGGCGGAGGATCACAATCACCACTCTCGTCGGGTGGTCCTTTTGGTCACGCTTGACGTAAAAAACGCCTTCAACTCAATTAGTTGGGTAGATGTGTTGAGAGCGCTGGAGGAAACGTTTCAAGTCCCGAAGTACCTTCTGCGAGTGATAAGTGATTATCTGCGGAACCGAACGGTTATTTACCAGACCTCGAGAGGGCCAAGAGCATCCGCAGTTACGGCAGGTGCAGCGCAGGGATCGATCCTGGGCCCGGATCTCTGGAATGTGGCGTATGACAGCCTGCTAGACAGGAAATGCCAGAAGAGACAGTTTTGGTTGGATACGCAGACGACGTGGCAGCACTTGTTGCGGCACGTGATGTCGAGAAAGCCCAACTAAAATTGAGTAGGGTGATGCGTATCGTCAATCGATGGATGACGGAGCACGGACTGTCGTTAGCACTGTCCAAAACAGAGATCGTGGTCCTGACGAAAAAGAGGATCCCCACGAGCATATCATGGCGTGTTGGAGAAGAAGTTGTGACCTCGAAGAGTACTGCCAAGTATCTGGGTTTGATGATTGATGGCAAGCTGAGCTTCGGTAAGCAAATTCAGAGCGCAGCGGATAAGGCCGCAAAGAGTGTTGCGTCCCTCAGTAGGCTGATGGCGAACGTTGGTGGCCCTCGGGGCAGCACACGCCGAGTGTTGATGAGTGTGACACACTCGATACTCCTTTACGGAGCTGAAGTGTGGGCGGATGCTCTTAACAAGGAGGCCTACAGGAAAAGAATGGCTCGTGTGCAGCGGCTTGGTGCGCTGAGAATTGCCTCTGCATACCGCACGGTGTCTGAGCCAGCGGTTCTTGTGATTGCCGGAGTAATCCCAATTGCACTCCTTGCTAGGGAACGCAAGATCCTCCATGAAAGGAAGGCAGAGGGGAGTAAGGAGGCTCTCTCCAGGGAGGAGAGGAATCGGACTTTCCAGAGGTGGCAGGCTTCCTGGGAAGATGATCTGCGGGGCCGATGGACCGCTAGGTTAATTAGGGAGGTAAAGCCATGGACGAAGAGGCCACATGGGGAAGTGGACTATTACGTCACACAACTCCTGAGTGGGCATGGCTATTTCAGGGCGTACCTGAAAAAGGTGGGAAAGGTAGAGGATGAGGAATGCCTTTACTGCCCCGGCAGTAAAGACGATGCTTCCCACACGTTTTTCTCCTGCGGTCGGTGGGAGCGGCTCAGAGGTCATTTCGAGGCAGTGATTGGGCAACAGACTCCAGACACTATAGTTGAAGCTATGCTGGTCAGTGAGGCCAACTGGCAGACTGTAGCTAGGTACGCTAGGGACATTCTTCAGCGGAAGAAGCAGGACCTGGACGACTGCCAAGTAGGGTAACACCGAAGGAGATACCCAATGAGTAAAGACAGAGGCCTAGCTCTGAAGTAATGCTGGTCGCCAGTGAATCCAGGCTAGGCCTAGCAGCAGGGGGGTGTTTTAGCCGGTAGTCCGATTTGGGAGTCCGGCACTGCAGGGTCTCTGCGTGCGTAAACGCATTTCACCCCTCAAAAAAAAAAAAAAAAAATTATTATTATTATTATTATTATGATTATTAATTATTAATTATTATTATTATTTGTCTGTGGGGAAGGACCAAACCCTGTGCTACCCAGAACCTCACTGGGCCCCCTTATAGCTACCCCAAGTAAAACAACTACAAACCGGGTCTAGAACAAATATCCAGACCCGGGTCTAATCCATCGTAAGATTCACCGGTGATGGGCAGTGTTGTCTGTAGCTAGAGAACACTGCTTGGAGGCCAGCTGTGAATTGGAGAAGGCTCCTGGGGCACGATAGATCTTTCAGGTAGAAGTGCAATAATCCCCTACAACAATCTACAATCTAGCCCCACATTACGTAGAGATGTCCTTAAACCACAATGTCCAGTAAGGGATCCAACCAGATGCCTGAGACAGCTCCGTGAAAGACACAGCAACATCTCACTAATAGCCCTGTCCTGACTACCGATTCAGTAATGTAGTAACTTCCGGTTGAAAGGAATTTTTGACTGATAAATTACTGTCCGGATCCCCATGGTGATACCTAAACGGGAAATATCAACTTTTGAACATTCTAGGTTTTCCTTTTTTTTTTTTTTTGTTGAGCTATGCTGTTAACTGATCATACACACACACATATACATAGACCATATTCTAAACAAACCATTTTTTTAAACTCAGCAGGCCACAAAACGTGTAATTTCCTCGTGAAAACTCGATATAGAAAATTTTGACACAATTACTCAATACTTCTACAAAAAGTGGTTTTTCCAAAAAAAAAAAAAACTGGTGTGAAACACTCACACAACTTTCTCTTACTCTTAGTAAGAGGGAAGTATTGTAATCTTGTCAAATTTTCGATATCGGACTTTTCACCGGAAATATCCGTTTTATGGTCCACATTCTGGAGACCAATATCGTGGAGTCCAAAAAAGTGGTTTTTAGAAAATGGTCTGTGTGTATGTATGTGAATAGCATAGCTCAAAAACGAAAAACCGTAGAAAGTTGAAACTTGATATTCCGTTTAGGTATCACCATGGGATTGACAGTACGTTATCTGTCAAAATTCTTCAACCGGAAGTAGCACTTTACTAATTTTCTTTTTTTTACTTCCTTGCGATTTTCTCAAAAATAGCTCCGACGATTTTCTTCAAACTTAGTGTGTCAACTACACACAGAGCTACAACTTTTATTTGAAACATTTCTCCAGAAAAATTAATTTAAGGGAACTTTTGGGGAAGGGGTGGGGTTACGGCTTCCTCTAAAGCGCTATTTCAGTTTATTACACAATTCTATCATCTAAATAATGATAATTAGAATTAAATATTTTGTTGAAATTCCCGAGATTGGAAAAAATCGGATAACCGGAAGTGCGTTTACTTTACCATTTTACTAAATGATTTTTTTTCACTTTTTCGCGATTTTCTCAAAAATAGCTCAGACAATTTTCTTGAAACTTCCTAATATAAAGTACACATACAAAGATCTACAACTTTTATTTCAAACATTTGTCTGGGAAAATTCATTTAAGGGCACTTTTAGGGGAGGGGTGGGGTTGTGTTTCATAAAGAGTGCAATCATAGTTGATTATACATTTTCAAATAAAGTGCAATCATAGTTGATTATACAATTCTATCATCCGAACAGAATTAATTAGAAATAAATAGATGGCCAAAATTCCCAAGTTTCCAGAAAAATTAGTAAACCGGAAGTGCATTTTTACTGAACAAGTTTTTCTTTAGTTTTCGACGAATTTCATCAAATTTGGTACAGAAACTACAAAATTTGTCAATTACAATTCTAAGAACTGGAGTGAGAGAAAGTTGTGTGAGTGTTTCACACCAGATTATTTTTTCGAAAAATCTTTGGCACAATATTGTAAATACTTTGATTTTTACCCAAGAGTGTGAGATACTAAAAATAAGAATTTCTTTATTTACTAATTGTAAAAAGACTTCATGCTTTGCAAATACGCGAAATATTTTAAATATTTCTAAACGCAATAAATACGACATTTCTGTTTGTATAATTTCTGAAAGTAAACAACATTTTTTTCAAATCCTATTTTTACTAAAATTCTTCTCAGCAGGATGAACTTCAATAGCTTTGTAAATAAAACTGAAGGAGTTATTATATTTGTGTGTGTGTGTGTGTATGCAAATGTTTGTTTGTTGTGGCTTTTGGCCAATGAAATTTTCAGAATTTTCTTAGTATAATAATTATTAAATTTTATTATACTATTGATTAAAAATAATATAGATGGATAATCTATTTTTTTTTTACAAGACTTTTAGGGCAAAAATATTAACATATCCAAACTCTCGCAAAACTTTTCCGTCAAGCCGTTTTTCCCCGAAGCAAAATTATGAGATAAAATGTTTCGTCATTTGAGTTTTCTGCTATTTTCTCTCAAAAATGGTTCTCAAAAACGATTTTCTTTAAACTAAATGTTGTAGGTTGTTGTAGGGGATTATTGCACTGCGACTGAAAGGTCTGTTGTGCTCCCCGGAGCCTTCTCCAATGCACAGCTGGCCTCCGAAGCAGTGTTCTCTAGCTACAGGCAATACTGCCGATCACCGGACAGTGAGTTGTAGAGGCTCCTAAGAAGAGAAAATCTAAGGGCAGCATGCTGAATTGAAACCCGGAACCTCCGCGTTGCTAATCCAGCGCCCTACCACTGAGCTAATCCCTTCCTTCCTGCCTTCGCCACAAACTAATTTGTGTACTGTGTTTGTCCCTTGTCTGTAAAGTGTAGAGTGTATGTAGTCTTGTGTATTGTGTGCTGTTCTGTACGAACTGCAAGGAGAACACTGAGCTGTGGTAACCCGTGGGGTCGCTACTCCCTCCAAGTAACTGCTTGCAACAGATACCCCTTTGCGGGCTAAACTAAGTATGTGAACTACACATATTAAAGAGCTACAACTTTTTATTTGAAACATATCTCTGGGTAAAGTCATTTAATCCTTACGCGTTCGCCTTTGGTGCGAGAATTTAAGATTTGATACCCGCAAAGGCAAAGTCGGTATTGATCCAGCATTATGAGTAAAAGTGGGGAAGCCACAGTTTTGGTAGCGCACCTAGGTAGCGAAAGCTGGAACTAAAATGGCGAGGGAAGTGCGGCGTGATTACCATACGCTCTTCAATGCGCCATAGGTTTATTTATTGATTTATTATTTTATAATGTTATTTAAGGGGAGTGGGGCTTCTTGGTGGAGGGTTAGAGTTATGTCTTGCTCTAAAGTTAGTTCCATGATGTAGATTCCTGAGGGGATTATTGTATTGCGACCTGAAAGATCTACTGTGTCCACCCGGAACCCTCTGAGTGCTCTGCCGGCCTCCAAGCAGTGTTCTCTCGATAACACAAGCAGACAACACTGCTTATCAGCGGACAGTGAGTTGTAGAGGCTTCTAGGAAGAAAAAATTTAAGGACAGCATGCTGGATTCGAACCCGGGATCTCCGCGTTGCTAGTGCGGCGCGCTACCACTGAGCTAATCCCTTCTTTCTCACTTAAAGTGCCATTCTTAAAGTTCGATCATAGTTGATTATATAATTAATTAGAAATAAATAGCTTGCCAAAAATTCCGAGTTTTAAGAAAATTAATAACTAATGTTCTTAATTAATAATTAATGTTTTTATTGAACAGTTTTTGCGATTTTTGGGTATACTAACTATATTAAATTTGTCATTACAATTTTGGAAACTGCATTAAGAGAAAATTGTGTGAGTGAATCAAAGCAGATTTTTTTTTTTT
>JAAEAF010003353.1:0-90258 GCA_011037195.1 Triatoma infestans | reverse complement strand
AGAAGGACTGTCAAAATCTTGAATCACTGGTGGTATGAGCCAATATTTAAAGGATATATAGAGTCTCCAAGTAAAATCGCACCAGGGAAAGGCCTCCAGCCTTCATCCATCCTATTATTCAAACCGCTCAGCCTTAGAACCGCTCAGCATCATTGACACTACCAGGCCAATTCGAACAAACGTAACAGAATTCCAAATCTGGCCCACATGCTAGCAGAACATTTAAGGATGATTTCCATGTCGATCAACAAATGCCGATTCATACTCATCGATATTTATCAGTGTTCCATCTATTACACCACAAACTAAAGGCATATCACCGAGTTCAGTGAATCTGGCAACAACGTCCCCTCAGCCCTCAGCTGGCCAACATACAACATCCTGAATAAGTGTGTCCTCTATTACGGTGACAATTCAGCATATAACTCTGCAAACTGTTGCTTTTGAAATCCCATGCATATCAGACACACAATAATAATGAGCGCCTAACCAATGAGTGGGACCTAACCAGTGGAATGCAATATGAAGCTGCTGTTTTGAGGATACAACTCCATTCCTTGCAATGGGATGTTCCAAGAGATTATCAATTCTATTTAAGTACATATCCAAAGTTCTGTAGTCTGAACCTCTCATACATTTGTTCCATTTGGTGTAGGCTATTCTTGGCCTAAAATTTCTCGGACGGTGAATATGTATATACTCTTCATCACTATTTCAATCAGATTTAGCCATTTTACCAATTTTACAGATTTATGTATGAATAAACAAAATAATCACTTATCTCTCACTAATAACATATTTTTAAAAACTTGTAGTCGAAAAGTTGAAGAATATTCACTTCTGTTTCACTAATAATATAGATTTATTATGCAAAATACACTTACAGAAAAAAACCCAATATTATTAGTGAATTTTATTATCCTTGCTGTTTATGAAACAGGTTGCTAATATTATTGGAAACATTCTCTAATATTTTTGGACTAATAATTATTAGTAATAATTATTAGTGTAAAACCTTTACACTAATATTATTAGGAAACCAGTAATAATATTAACTAATAATATTAGTATTCTGTTTCATAAAAATATTAACTAATAATATAAGTTATTAGTAATAACTAATATTATTAGTTAATATTATAATTGTTTTCCTAATAATATTAGTGTAAAGGTTTTATGAAACAGGCCCCAATGTTTGTTTATAATTTTATTTATTTTATTCTGGTTTCACTAGATAAAATAAATAAAATATTTCTTTCAGCTGCAACATAAAGGTGTTTCTTAATTTAAGATACCTATATATATATATATATGCACAAAAAACACTGACTGTACTAGAGCGCGTTAGAGTCGGCTTTAGAAGCGCTTCTTGAAGGACCAAGACATTCAAAAATGTCTGTCAAAACTGCGTGGCCACTGCAAAAAAAAGTAGCCACATCAGAAACCCCGCCGTCATAACGTAGTAATTGATAATTTCTTACAAGACAGACTGGGGCCGCCTCCCATCACCTCTAGGCATGATCGGAATAACCAAGGGGAGGTTGATCGAGGAAATCAAGGCGGACCATCTTCTGGGGATGCCAACGGATAGGATGGTTCCTAGGTATTTCATCGAAACGAACTTCCATATTGTCATACCGAGCAGAGGCGAACGGGGCTGTGACCCACCCCTGTTCGGTAACTCGATCTGGTACACAGATGGATCCAAAACTCCGACTGGGGTCGGAGCTGGAGTCTACGGGGGCAGGCCTAAAGTTAAAATTAAGGCCAGCCTAGGGAAGTACGCCACGGTCTTTCAGGCTGAAGTCGTGGCGTTACAACTCTGCGCTAGGGAGATTATAAGGCAAAGGATAGTGGGTAGAAGAGTGGCCATATACTCCGACAGTCAGGCAGCCCTGAAGGCACTTTCCTCACACAAATAGTCTCAAGACTGGTGTGGGACTGCCTACTTGCCCTCACCGAGGTGGGTACTCGGAATAAACTGACACTCGCCTGGGTGCCGGGACATGCGGGGTTCCTGGGCAATGAGAGAGCGGATGCCCAAGCGAGGGAGGGTTCGCAGGATACCTTTATAGGCCCCGAACCCTTCTGCGGCTTGTCCAGGAGTCTCATCAAACTTCTATCTGCAAGGTAGAGGCAGGCAAAGCTCTTCATTAAAAGACATTTGCCTAAATTTACCAGAGACCTACTGAGCCAGAACCCGAAGGGATATAAGGTTAATTGTGGGTCTACTAACAGGGCATTGTAGGCTGAATAGACACATGCACCACCTACAACTTGCGGATAGTGCGGTATGCCGATTCTGCAAGGTAGAGGAGGAGACCCCGGCTCACCTTTGTGAGTGTGCCGGCCTGGCGAGGATTAGGTTTCTTCAATTGGGGACGGGCAATCCCGAAGCTGGAAGCTTCATGACGGAGCCGCTCTCAGCTTTGCTAGGATTGATTAGGAGTGCAAAGCTGAGGGCTGTTCTGAAAATAAGGGAATCCACAATAGACCTCGACTTGTAGGTTGTAGGTCGCAGTGGAATGAGGCTCCCCCCCCCGCTTCTATTCTACAAGACAGACTCCATGGCCATGTTGTTGTCTTTATTACATTATTTTGCAAATTATTTTAGTTCATCATTATCATTATTTTTGAATATTTTCATCTTCACAAAAGAGTGTATTGTGTTATTTTGAAATTATTTTGAAATAAAGACTTTCTTCTTCTTCTTCAGAAACCCCGCGGTATAAAGGAGATTTTCATAATTTTTAATGGTTAGTCACCAGCAACTATCCAAAATTGGATTATCTGATTGGTCGGTAGTGCACTTTGCTAAAAATATCTTTTCATGTTTTGCCAAAATAATGAAACAGACGGAAACTTGTCGGAAAAATTTGAAAATTTTAATTCAGGAAACATCACAATTTATTTCAGTATTTTATCCGTCTTAGCATGAATATTCCTTTTGATTTTCATCAATCGTCAGAACAAATTTACTAAGTTCTTCTAGAGAGAATTCACTTCAATAATGTTTCTGTTACAATCACACTTGTTGGTTTGTTGGTTGTATATATATGTGCGGGAACCTGAAATCTTTACAGCTTCGATAAACTGAACTCTCTACTCGAAATTGGTGAATTTGGGTCTGACGATGGATTAAAATCCGAAACCGGTCAGGAACAAAAGGAATATGCATGCTATGACCTGGATAAAATACCTGATGTTATCCAGCATTGAGGACCGAGCCATATTCAACAATCACAATTTATATTGGACATTATTTCCCCCTGAAGGCAAAATTGAGGAGAGCTTTATAGTATAGACATGCCAATGCCGAACAAGGGGACTAAACAAGTAATCAATTGAGGATTCTGCAAAATTCTACAAAACTTGTTACAATTACCCAAAAACTAGAATTCATTTTGATAAAACTACAACCAGGGTTTGGATTCCATTGTTTCCGATGAATTGAACACGTTTAGAATTAAACTTAGGAATAATGATCAACATTTCTCATTGAAGTGCTGGAGAAGACTTTTTTGAACCAATTTCCCCACTGTGCTGTAAAAGAAATGAAAATAAAAATTCAAGGAAATTATAGAAAATTAATCAAACTTCCACCCTCTCCAAATCAAATATTTCCTCTTTTTTTGGTATTACTAGTTAATTATTAGCAACTTAGTATGAAAAGTATTTCATTGTAATTTGCTTCAATTTTACTTCAGGAAAAATAAATACACTGTAATCCAATGTAACAGCTGCAGTAAACGTCCAAAGCTCGAGGTTTTTTGGGTTTTCCCACGCGATTTCCACAAATCTATCTGCCATGAGGATAGAATCGCTAATGTGGCTTGAAAGTACTTTCAATAGGTGGGATATGCCAAGTATCTTTAAAAAGTAATCTTTAAGAAGAAAGTATCTTTATGATGGATATGCCAAGAGATTCCATGGTGGTCAATTTTATTCAGAGGGAATGGTAGACATCTGCAGATTGAGGAACAAAGTCCAACAGACTTTGTCTTATTATTAAAGACTAAATATTAAACAACAGCTTTTTTTGTCTTCCCAATTTATTGTGTGGCTATTAAATATGAAGCAGCAGAAAGTTCGCGTCATTATTATTTGTTAATCTAAAAATTAATTAATATTATATTACAACTTAGTTTCTGTTGAACTAACTAAAACTTAAGAAAAGTGCTAAGAAAGTTAGCCTTCTGAAAAGCTGGAAGTGTTGTACATATCTTAAAGTGAACAATGAAGTAGTAAAACTTTTCTAGAATTTCTATGTAGCCCATCTATTATTCTAAACATGAGCAGACCTGACTTTACCCCTTCCACCATTATTTATTTCTAATGTAGGCCAAGGGCAATGTTATGGAAGTTATTTGTTGGCAAGATTTGAAATTCTGTGTCTGTTGGGTTGGTTTTGTGATAGTCACAGTTAATCGAGAATCGTTAATGTAATATCTGTGCAGGGGGCCCATGGCTAAAGCATTTGGCACCAAGCAAACTTAAATATGGCGCCTTTTAGTTAAACTTTTATTAGTCTGTTATATACAGGGTGACCAGAGTTATATGCTCCATCCACTTTTTTTTTAAACGTCGGGAAATTTCGAAAAAATAGAAAACACGTATTTAATCATTTTTAGTCTAGTTTATTTTCAGTGATTGATCCATTTTTTTATACCCCAATATCCCGAGATACAGCATCCAACTTTTTTTTTTCAAATGGAACATTATATTTTTTTTGCATATTTTTATAGTACTTGAGCCTCTAAAAAAAAACAAAAAAAAAATTTAAAATCGGTTAGGTTTTTCAAAAGTTATGGTAATTTAAAATATGAAAAACAAATTTCAGTTTAATGTCAAAATTACCTTATTTTTTCTTTAAAGAAGCTCTTCAAACTGGGCACCATCAACGGATAGGCAAGCCAAAGCTCTGGACTCCCACGCTCTGTTTGTAGCAGCACTTAGGTGGCAAAGTCAACATCTAGGCAGGCTAGAGTTATTCGACGTTCCAGATCTTCGACTGAAGCCACGGGATTAAGGTTACTGTACACTTTATTTTTTAGATATCCCCACAAAAAATAGTCCATTGGGGTTAAGTCCGGAGGTCGAGGTGGCCATTGGATCGGACCATGAGTTCCTAACCACTTTTCGTGGAAATTTCTGTCCAGGTAACGTCGAACAACTCTCGCATTATGTGCCGGGCAACCATCTTGTTGAAAATACATATCTAGCCGACGTTTTAGAGGAACATCTTCAAGCAGAACTGGCAAAATGTCTCTTAAAAAAGTTAGATACCTTTCACCAGTTAAGTTCCCTCTTAAGGAGGTTAAGTTCCCACCAGAAGTATGGGCCGATTAGTTGGTTTCCTAAAACTCCACACCAAACGTTTGTAGAAAAAACAACCTGATGGCGTGTGGCGAAGGTAACTTGTGGATTTTCTTCTGCCCATATTCTAAAGTTCCAACGATTAAGAAGGCCATTGTTGGTAAACTTTGATTCATCAGTCCATAAAATTGTGCATTTTTTGTCCATTTTTTGTGGGGATATCTAAAAAATAAAGTGTACAGTAACCTTAATCCCGTGGCTTCAGTCGAAGATCTGGAACGTCGAATAACTCTAGCCTGCCTAGATGTTGACTTTGCCACCTAAGTGCTGCTACAAACAGAGCGTGGGAGTCCAGAGCTTTGGCTTGCCTATCCGTTGATGGTGCCCAGTTTGAAGAGCTTCTTTAAAGAAAAAATAAGGTAATTTTGACATTAAACTGAAATTTGTTTTTCATATTTTAAATTACCATAACTTTTGAAAAACCTAACCGATTTTAAATTTTTTATTTTTTTAGAGGCTCAATTACTATAAAAATATGCAAAAAAAAATATAATGTTCCATTTGAAAAAAAAAAGTTGGATGCTGTATCTCGGGATATTGGGGTATAAAAAAATGGATCAATCACTGAAAATAAACTAGACTAAAAATGATTAAATACGTGTTTTCTATTTTTTCGAAATTTCCCGCCGTTTAAAAAAAAAGTGGGTGGAGCATATAACTCTGGTCACCCTATATATAAATAAATTTAAAAAATTATTTTTTTTAAAATCTTTTTAATTTGAATATGTATGTAAATGAAACTATATATATATGTATGTATGTATGTATGTATGTATGTATGTATGTAGTATGTAGTATGTATGTATGAGAAGGTATAAATTGGCGTGATAATAACGTGAATATTGGTCGGTGTAGCAATCGGTGGTTGAGCCGTCGGGCTGGATGTTCGGGAAGCGTCAGGAAGAAACTATCTAAAACTTAATAACTAAAACAAAGAGGGTTCGGGTGTGATCTGAGGTTTTCATGGAAATTGATGTAACGGGATTTAGCCAGGTCTGTTACGATGCACTTCTGAGATCAATATGTAGAGTGAGGTTTGAAACATAGAAGGAAGCGTTAGCTATTCGGCGAAGAATTTTTGATTGTAATGTTTGTATGCGGTTTAGATTTGATTTTTTGGCAGCTCCATAGAGTTCTAGTCCGTAAATCCATATCGGTATAGTCTTATTTTATTGTCAAGTAGTTTAACGAGTAGTCTGTATCTTGTGTTGAGGTCTTTACTTTTCACTCTTCAAAGTATGAGGATTCCATTTAAGTCTTTTGTTCAGGTATTATCTCATATGATCTGCAGGCGGCATAGGAGTGTTGTATATGTAGATGGGAGAAAGGATTTTACGGTTGAGAGTGAAAAATAATGTATTTAGATTTATTAGGGTCTATTTTGATTCTCCATTTTGGTAAGCCAATTTTCTATAATATGAAGATAGGCTTGCAAATTACGAATTGTGAGGACTGGGTTAGAACCTGAGGATAGGATTGGTGTGTTATCGGCGAACGTGTGTTTAGATGTACAAGGATAGGTTGGTAAGTCAGTCGTGTTTATGGTGTAAAGAAAAGGAGCTAGGATACTTTCTTGAAAAACACCAGCAAGGATACGATAAATTGAAGACTGCTTGAGTTCCGTGACTTACCAGGAACTTTCTATCAGCTAAATATGATTTTATAATAAGGAAATATGTGCACGTTAGGAGGTTTTCCAACTTCCACAGTAAACTCATGCCAGACTCTACCAAATGCTTGAAAAACGTCTAGAAAAACACTCGCACAATATTGTTTCGATTCGTGAGCGATAGCCATGGCGTCTACAACTCGACGTGCTTGTTGGATAGTATTGCAGAGTGGGATTGACGGAATCCAAACTTATGATTCGGGATTTAAAAATACTTTTTATTAATTTGATGCAAATTATATTAAAAAAAGAAAAAAAGTATAGAACATTATTAACAATTACTTTGTTTCAGAGACATTTTCCGTGGTAGCCTGCTTCATTTTGTGTCATCGACCAGTTTCGGGCGTTCGCCCATCTTCAGGATGCGTTTGTCTGACAGTGTGAATACACAGACTTGCACAGAGCAAATTCAGTTTATACAGTTTATATACATTCAGTTTATACTGAATTACAAATTCAAACGTATAAACTGAATTTGCTCTGTGCAAGTCTGTGTTATCACACTGTATGACAAACGCATCCTGATGTTGGGCGAACGCCCGAAACCGGTCGATGACCACAAAATCCTCTTATAAAAAAGCAGGCTACCATGGAAAAAGTCTCTGATGCTTTCCAGCTCTGCGGAACCAACCACTACAACAATTACTTTGTTTATTAAGCATTCAGTATATCCCTGGTTGGCGGTGATAATTCTAGAAAATATATTTATAGGGTGGCCAAAGCTTGCAACATTTTTAACATATTGACCATACATTTCTGAAATATTTTAGAATAATGTTTATAAAAAATGTGCAAGTACATTCAATAATATAATTTTCCCTCTTTTGTGACAATTTTCTATAAATTTATTAGTCCGTTCATGTAACCATTTTGGAATTTTGGCGCCCCATCATCTCGGTGCCTTGATTAAGTGTCATTATGTACAAATACTATTATCTTTAATGTGACCCATTAAGACTCAAAACCCATTAAACTGGAGACTATCGTTCTTATCAAAATTACACTCTTATGCCAAAAGTTTTAGTTAACTGTAGTGAATACAACAGAAATCATTGTTCGATTACTTATTTTTCACCATTTTCATATCATAGAAAAACTTGTGAAACACTCATATGACTTTCTCTTGTTGTAATTAACACAGTTATAATTGATTAATTCTCTTCAAACATAACTTGTTACTGTTTAATTAAATGTTTAGTTGCCTTCAACTTACAAGAATGGAAGAATTTGGAATGTATTATTAAATGTTACGACGGTTAGAAAGTTTTATTTTGATTGTTCTGAGAAGTAATTATTTCTTTTTTTTTTATGAGAAGATTGTAATATTTTTTGAATCTATTATTTTGATAACTGTATTGATTTCCTTAACTTTCTCTTACTCCTAATAAGCGAAAGTATTGTAATCGTGTCAAATTTTCGCGAAAGTATTGTAATCGTGTCAAATTTTCGATATCGAGTTTTCTCACCAGAAATAGCCGTTGGAGGTCCCCTGGTCCAAAATGGTTTTTAGCAATGGTCTATGTGTGTGTGTGTGTTTGTTATGTGAACAGCATGCTCAAAACGAAAAAAACCGGAGAATGTCCAACTTGTACTTCCGGATAGGGATCACCATGGTATCAGACAGTGACGTTATACCGCCAATTCTCTTCAACGCGGAGTACCACTTTACTAGTGTTAATTTTTTTTACACTTGTTTGCAATTTTCTCAAAAATGTCTCCAACGATTTGTCTGAAACTTGTTATATCACTACACATACCATGAGCTACAACTTTTAGTTGAAATATTTCGCCGGAAAAATGCAGTTTAAGGTTACTTTTGGGGGAGGGGTGGGGTACGGTTTCCCCACTCTAAAGTATGCTATGTCCGTTGATTAGACAATTCTGTCATCTCATTATTTTTATTAGAATTAGATGTGTTGTAGAAAGTCGGAGTTTGAAAAAAAAATCTGATGACCGGAAGTGCGTTTTACTTTACCACTTTACTAAATTATTATTTTTTTTTCACTTTTTCGCGATTTTCTCAAACATGGCTCCGACAATTTTCTTGAAACTTCGTATATAAACTATGCATACAAAGATGTAAAACTTTTATGTAAAACATTTCTCTGGGAAAATTCATTTAAGAGCACTTTTAAGGGGGATGGGGGAGGGGTTATGTTTTTTTCTAAAGTGCTATCATAGTTGATTATACAATCCTATCATCCAAACAAAATTAATTAGAAATAAATAGATTGCCAAAATTCCGAGTTTCAAGAAAATTAGTTAATCGGAAGTGAGTTTTTACTGGACAGTTTTTTCAGTTTTCGACGAAATTCATTAAATTTGGTACACTAAATTTTGTCAATTATAATTTCGAGAATTGGAGAAGAGAAAGTTGTGTGAGTGTTTCACACCAGATTTTTTTTTTTTTTGTAATTTTGTGCTATTTACTTATTTACTTTTAGTTGTAAATCTGGCAACTCCCTATAACATGCAGAGTAATTTATTTAATAGGAGTATTTAAACTTTACAAAAATGTCTCTGATGCTTTCCAGTTCTGCGGAACCAATCACACAACAATTTACAAAAATGCCTTTTTTTGAGGAAAGAATAGCCTACCACAAAACTTCCCTTAAATGCATTTTGGAAAAATTTCAAGCAAAAGTGTTACGTCTCTGTATATGTAGTAAGCATAACAAGTTTAATGAAAACCTTTGGGAGAAAATCGTTGAAAAACTGAAAAAACTGTTCAGTTAAGTCGCACTTCGACATTTTATTCGAATTCAGGATTAGCGCAATATATTTAATATTGATTAATTGTTGACATGGATTTTGAGGTTCGTTCATACAAAAGAACTCTTTTTTAAATTTCTACCGACGTTATCTACCGACGATAAATTATCTATTAATTTTAGAACAGACACCAAAAACCTATCCCTCAGTTATAACAATCTCCTGGAATTTCCAAAACAACATACAGACTGAGGCACGGTTTTCCCATCCGCTCTCCTAGTCCTTTATAAACCTTGACCCATCCAATGTCCGTAACACTTGGTGATGTTATGTCACAGGTTATAATAGATTAATTACTACTGGAATTCTAACTAAAAAATTTTTGTAAGTACATTTCCTAAGTTATTTTCATAGTGTACTCATATATGCCACATATATATTTTTTTATTAGTTGTGATTTAGATTATTTAATAGTTGTGATTTAGTTTAATATTGATCTGATTGATTGATTGATTTTTTATTTGTTAAAGAATATTCTTATACAAATTTTGAGTCTGGCTCAGTTAATATACAATACAACAAAATAAAGTAGAAAGAAATAATAATAATCCTTACGATTCGAAAAGACAAGTAATTACAAGATTAAGTAATTCAAAAACTATTGTAAAAAGGGACGATAAATAAAGTCCTTTAAAGAAAATAGATAAACAAATTAAACATTACATAACTTTTCATACAAATAAAATAAAAAAGCAACCCTTAAGTAAATATAAAATCAAACAAAATCGTTCCTTCTTAACATCTCCACTAAATAGCAATAAACATCATTTAATTTTACTAGATTGTTGTAATTCAGGATACTCTCCACATTTTGTAAATTATCATCATGAACAATCTGATATGAACAAATCAACATATCTTCCCTCTCCAGATCTTTCAAAGCAGACCGCTTGTGCTGTAAAATTAATTCACATTTATTTTTCACCAATAGCTCTAAATCGCCACAAAGACGCTCGAATTTTGAGCTCCACAATTCTTTATTTTTTAAATACAGCAACTGCATTTCAAAGCGGCCAATATCAATATTAAAGGGCGAAAAATGTATTTCTGTTATCATGGAATTCAGAGGTTTTTTAACAAATGCTAACGTCGCTTTACTGTTTCTAAAGTCTTTGAATGTCCCGGTCGCCCGACCGAATAATGCCAAATATCTTTGTATGTAACGCTGGCGATAGTCACAATAACCAGGACAGATTAGAACAAGATGCTCCAAAACATTGCCCATAACCTTATTACACAATTTACAAATTTCATCTGCTTTGAAAATATACATTTTCCCTTTTATATAAAACCTTATAAAGTCATCATTTGCTTATAAAGTCACTATCCTTATTTTTTCAAAACTTGTACAAAATTTTATATAATCCTCAGGCTCAAAACATTTAAAATTAAAAACTCTACGATAGAAAGGCAGATAATTTGAGTTAATAATTCTATTTAAATCAATCGATAACAAATTATTATTAAACTTCTGCAACAAGTTCTTCCTATTCTCTATTAGATATCTTATATCCGACGTAGTAAAAAATTTTGGATCTCTAGTTTAATATTGATCTGGTCTACAACAATAATTTAAAATAAATTTAATTGTACTCTATATATATAATACTGTGTATTTAGTTTATTTAAAAAAAATTTTATTCTGGAAATATTTAGGTTAAGTTCATATTTTCTGTTGGTTCTATTTTTTATTGGATTTGTATTTCAACCCTTGTACAGACCCTGAACAAGGCAATAAATTTGCCGAAACGTCGGTAGAAATTATAAAAAAGAGTTCTTTTGTATGACCGAACCCTCAAAATCCATTTTCAACATTGAATACAGCGGGTCGAACACACGCCAAAAAGAAAAAAAACAAACATTGATTAATATTATAAGGATGATAGAATTGTATAGCATATTAAAAGAGCATTTTAATGGAAAACATAATCCCCAAAACCTCCCCCCCAAACCTTGCTTAAATGAATTTTTCCGGAGGGAAAAAGGTTACAGATAAAAGTTGTAACTTTTTGTATGTGTGGTTAAATATAAACAAATTTAAAAAAAATCGCCTGAGCGGATTTTGAGCAAAAACTGAAAAATTTATTGAGTAAAGTGTACTTTCGATTAATGGATTTCATCTTGGGTGTGACTTAAACGAAATATCAAGTTTGAATTTTTGGTGATTTTTTTTGTTTTTGCTGAACACACACAGAAAAATTTTTAAAAATCACTATTTCTGGTTCAGAGAACTTCAAAATATATATATATATACCCGGTGAAAAAACAATTTCAAAAATTTGACACGATTGTCAAATACGTCTTCTTCTTATCGCAGGAGGATCATCTTTAGGGGATGTCTTGATAAATATTGTGATAACACAGACTTAGTCATGGCAAATTCAGTTTACTTATTTCTGAGTGATAGAATACAAAGACTTTATTATTATAAATAATTGTTTACTGCTTTAAAATTACCTATTTATCTATTTTCTTTATTTCATTCGGTGTTTTATTAAGCAATGTTGTTTATAACCTTAGAGATAGAGAGAGAGGATCTGGCCAGATGTAATAAAAAATTGGTCTATAATCATATTCTAAGGGGGGGAAAAAAAACTATGTGAACATTAGAAATAATATGCAAGAATAACCAAAAGAGTTTAAAACGTGGTCAGATCTACAATATATGCAATTTTGTACTGATTTATAGTGCAATAAAACCATCAGAAGCCTAGTTAAAGCATGGCCAAAAACTTGTTTGTGCCATTCAATAGAATGCAAAAATTAAGGTATTGGGGGGTGGTTGTTGCAAGTGAAGGAGGTAAATGGGTTAAAAATGCCACAAATAAATATAATAAAAGAAAAGAAGGTCCCCCCCCCCCTTCATAGACCTTCACGGAAACGTTGAAAATCCCCTACCAACCCTTTCCAGTGACCAGTGAGCCAAAAAAGTCCATTTGTAACCTTCACCGAGTGACCTAGATGCGGACTGTCCGCCGACCGATGTGAGTCAAATAGTGGAAGAAAGGTGTAGAAGAAAAATTTGGAAAGAGTAGGGTGGCGGTAAGAAGGGACTACGCCCTCGACAACGTTGGTCCTTTCTCTTGTCTGTTTGTGTGTAGAGAATGTGTAGAACGGCTAGTGAGTGAATAATGACCCTGGTTGTGCATTATCGACACTAATGCCTTGGACGTACAGTTCTCCCTTTTATATTGTCTATGATAAATTGTACTTGTGCGCTTGGCTGGCTGACCTTTCGCCATCAATTGTGGTCTCCTTCTGAATTTACTATTCTTATATTTTATATATATATACATATAGATATAGACTTTTCATACCTTGTCTAAACAATGTAATTGTCAAACAACATTTAGAAATTTTTAAGATCAAATTTAAAAGTTAGTTCTCATTTATATACAAATTTTTTTAAAATGAAAATATCAAGGTACTTTATCTGTGAAGGTTACCTGCTAAAAATCATAAAAATCTGGTGTGAAGCATTCTCAAATATTCTTTAAAGTGGGAAATTTTGTTTCATAGATATAACATATATTATTATTATTATTTTATTTATTATTATTATGCTTTAAAAGAATAAACTTCTTTATATCATGGAGTTCCTACAATATAACAAAAAATACAATAAAAGGTAAAATAAAAAAATCTTTTACATAATTATAAAATACTTAATTAAGATTTACAAAAAATTAATCATTTAAATTTTAAATGGAAATACATAACTATAATCAAAACAAAAAAAAAAAAACAAAACAGTGGAAAAGAAAGAAATCTTGTAAATAGTACTGTTACAAAATTAAAGTGATATATTTAAATAAATATAATGCAATATAATATAATTATAACTGAATTATTTCCAAATAGACATAAAAATTAAAATAAACTAAACCAAGAGGACAGGACTTATTGAGAAAATTAAAAAAAAAATAACTGAAATTAGCCGAATAATCCCAATTACTATAATCCCAACAATTAATATAATAAATAAATGAATGCGTGGTAGCAATTAATTTATTTATCTCACAAGATGAGAGCTTGTTTAGTATAATAAAATATATATTTAACTTTTTCAATCGAATCACAATATCTGTTAACTGGAAAAAAAGGGTCAGAGCAACAATTAATATATTTACTTAGCCATTTTTGGCGGATAGAGCTAAACAATGAACAATTTAGAAAAAAAACAGTTCCAAACTATCTGGTTCTTTCAATTTACATAATGTGCACTCTTTATCGGGATCGAATTTGTATTTTTTGCCATTTAAATATAATATTGGGAACTTTTTGGATGCTAAGCGTATTTTTGTGCTAGAATTTTTAACTTTACAAAATTTATATTTAAATTAAGATAAGACTGCTGAATAGAGAGGGAAGGTAATACATTTATTTCTAAAATGGATATTATAAGAAGAAATTAGTGCTTTATTTATGTCGATACACCTACAGTTATCAGAGACATTTTCCGTGGTAGCCTGCTTCATTTTGTGGTTATCGACCGGTTTCGGGCGTTCGCCCATCTTCAGGATGCGTTTTTCAGACAGTGTTTACAGAGGATTACATTCTGTGTACAAAACTAATTAAACCATTTTAGGCTGGTAAATTAGTACTAATCGGATCATCTTTCAATAATATCAAAGGGAGTATCACAAGGCAGCATTCTAGATCCTATCCTTTACTCCGTATACACTGCAGACATCCCAACACATCCAGATACCATCCCTTCTCACCTATGCAGATGATACTACTATCCTGTCTTCCAATAATGATCCCGTAACAGCCCATAGAAACCTACAAACCCACCTATCCTCCCTAGAAAATTGGTTAAAAAAAATGGGTCATTAAACAATGAAAATAAGTCCTAAAACATTACTTTCATTCTACGTCACATTACTCTTCCCCACCAGTCTACTACAACTTAATTTCCTAACCAGGGGTGAACGTTGCTCGCTATTTGTTGTGGTGGTTGGTTCCGCAGAGCTGGAAAGCATCAGAGACATTTTCCGTGGTAGGCTGCTTCATTTTGTGGCCATCGACCGGTTTCGGGCGTTCGCACATCTTTAGGATGGGTTTTTCAGACAGTGTGACAACATAGACTTGCACAGAGCAAACTCAGTCTGTGTTGCCACACTGTCTGAAAAACGCAGCCTGAAGATGGGCGAACGCCCGAAACCGGTCGAAGACCCTCAAAATGAAGCAGGCTACCACGGAAAATGTCTCTGATGCTTTCCAGCTCTGCGGAACCAACCACCACAACAACTTACAGTTATTATTATACTTCTCTTGTAGGCTTTTCAAATTATTATTCCGGATTTCTAGATCTTGCAACTGCCATATATCTTGAGCACCAATCTCAATTAGCATATAGTGCTGCTTAACTGTCCAATTGAAAGGGAGTTTTTGAGTTACCATTAATTCCAATAGCCTTAAAAACTTACTCTTTAGCTCTAACATATATCGAAGCATAGGATTACTTACTAATAAGCACCCATGGCACCAGGAAGCATTTCAATGCAGTTAAATGGCTATCCAGAAGACGTAACCAACATCATTGAAAGAACTCAAATAAAAATTTGAAATTTAATGCCACAAAGTCCGCAGAACTAATTTATATAATTTTTTTTTTGCTCGAAAAACGTTTCAAATAAAAGTGATACGATTATATCTGTGCAGTTAGCATTCTAATTTTAAAGTAAATAAATCCAAAAAGATCAAAAACTTATTCTATAAGTTGTATATTTTTTGATAACCGCTTTATTTTCTGAAGAAAATGTTTCAAATCAATTTGGTTGGAATTTATATGACCATAGATAGCATAGAAAGTTTTTAGACAAAATCGTTTGAGTTGTTTTCGAGAAAAACTCTTGCTAAAAACTGAAAAAAGAAAGAAAAAAAACATTGAATGAAGTGGCATTTTCGGTTGATAATTTTTGCCCGAAACTTTCATATCAGATGCGGCGATAGTAACTAAACAGAATATGAAATTTGAGCTTCCTACGAATTTTCGTTTCTTTGAGATATTTCGTTCACAAACATACATACATACATACATAAAACATCATTTCGAAAATTTATTATAATCGCAATGCGTACTCTTACTAGGATTAAGAGAGAGTAATAATAGATGAAGCCTATATAAAAATACCTTGATTGTAAGATATTTTATATATGTTTAAGATATTATTTATGTCAATTGGCTGATCCATAATTTAATCCTTATATCCTTTCTTTTGTCATTTTGTACTGAAAAGTAAACATACATTTAAATATCAGAGACACTTTCTGTGATATCCTGCTTCTTTTTGTGGTCATCGACCGCTTTCGGGCGTCCGCCCATCATCAGGATGTTTTTTCTTAAATAGTGTAATAACATAGAGTTGCACAGAGCAAATACAGTTGATACACACTCTGAGTTACCTGGACGGAAATTTCCATGAAAAGTGGTTAGGAACTCATGGTCCGATCCGATGGCCACCTCGATCTCTGGACTTAACTCCAATGGATATTTTTTGTGGGGATATCTAAAAAATAAAGTGTACAAAATCCCGTGGCTTCAGTCGAAGATCTGGAACGTCGAATAACTCTAGCCTGCCTAGATCTTGACTTTGCCACCATAAATGCTGCTACAAACAGAGCGTGGAAATCCAGAGCTTTGGCTTGCCTATCCGTTGATGGTGCCCAGTTTGAACAGCTTCTTTAAAAAAAAAAATAAGGTAATTTTGCTCTGTGCAAGTCTATGTTATTACAGTGTTTAACAAAAAACATCCTGCTGATGGGCGAACCCCCGAAACCGGTCGATGGCCACAAAAAGTTAGCAGGCTATCACGGAAAATGTCTTTGATGCTTTCCAACTCTGTGTGAACCAACCACCACAACAAACACATTTAAATATCATTCTAAAAGGTGTTTAGACCAAAATCCTTTTTTTTTTCTCATGTAGACATTATAAAGTTGTTTCCGCTCTGCCTGGTACAAGATCTCAAGTTTTAGATGCTAAAACAAGATGCTGTTTTGAGTACTGTGATGGCTAAGTTGTTCGATTCACATTGTAGCGTTCACTTAGAATGCCTAATGCAATTGAATCAGAATAAAACGATGCGTGAAAATATCAAAGTCTTTTAGCTACATTACTCAGAAATACTAGATCAAGGTCTAAATAATAGCTTGTTCCTTCAATTTCAAGTCTTGTCATTCCTTGAATCTCTAGAGGCAGTTCCTTCAATCTCAATTCTGGCAAGGTAAGCAATAATAATAATAAATGCATTTTATTAAATGTAATAATAGTTTAAAAAAGTAAAAGCCTAAAAGAAAAATGTATATTAGAAAACGTTATAATAAACGGGATAAGCCAAGCTTAACGCCTTTCTGTTCACTGATGATCACTGGGAAGAGTTTTGTCGGAAGCACAGGCGGTGATTAAGCAGGGTATTGTCAGGAAGCGAAGTAATTCACTATCCTGCAAGAATGTTTTGCGTCTTGCTTGGGATCCGTCTTTTCCGTTAACTTTTCTCTGGATAAATAAACTGCAAAAATACCAGAGATGTGGTAACTTCCAGGTAACAGGTTTTCCTGCTATATGAAGAAATTGTTAGATCTTGTTAGAACTGTTATCTTTTGGTATTACATAAGACTGAACAAGTTTTTTCCCCGTAAAAAAGCCTAGTCATACACAATAAAACATTACTTGATATTTTATTTTGTTTTAATGTCTATAAACATCAAGTAAGCACGTGCCTATATGTTGCCTCACAATATAAAAAAAATTCTATTCTCTAAGATTAAATATGCCATTAAATTTGCATAAATATATTGAAGGTGAAATAATTGTGATTGATATTGAAATATAATTTGGTGGAGGGACGATACAGAATGAGAAAAGATGATATCTATTTTGTAAGATAATGTTGTGTGTTTGTGTGTGCCATTAGGGGCTCATTACAGGTGGCCATCATCAATATCTGTAAGCTAGATACACACAACCAACAAGCCTAACTACATGGCTACCGTCTCTACATAACTATTAATCCTGCTTCTACACGGCCAAATGATACAATCAAACGAAACATACACAAACATTTGTCAACGATTATGACTAATATTAATATATTTCTTGTTTTATTATAGATATATTACTATCCATATTTTATACTTTGTACAGAATACTATTAAAAAAAAAAAAAGACAAAATAAAATCGGATATATCATTTATATAATAGTAGTGCAGCAAGCCAGAGCTTGATAACATGTTTGAGATTGGGGGACAAATTAATTTAAAACATTTGTTTTGTCAAGGTTTGTTAAAATTTATGATAAGCTTCTTTGTGTATAAAATAGGCCACTTCTATATAAAGGAAAAAATGAAGTTAAAATATTTAATATTTAACAATTATTTTGTAAGAATTCGATACATTATATCAATATGGAAGCAGAAATGACATAACTTTGTCCTGTTCGGCTTTTAGAAATTTTCGTACATAAATTTGGTTTAGATAGGGGTATAGTTGAGGAAATGGACTATACTACTACATTATCCGGGAATTCCGGATATTAAGCAGAAGCAGTAATGTCTCCATTTCCATCACCTTAAGATATTTAAGAAAGATAGCTTTTAAACCTACCAAGAATCCATACTAGTTTACATAACTTTTGAGTCGAATTTAAATCTTCGCAAAAGGATCTCCTAGAGTTTATCTTGCTTTACAGTGGGCATTTATACCATTTTTTTTTAAAAGACTATTGTATCTATTTCATGATCCCGAAGAATCAGTTAGAATAGCTTTCTAACCTGAGTAAATTAAATCAGTCTGGGAATCTTTGATATTGTCTTATAAACAAATTTAAAAATACGTTATAAATTTGATGATTCTTGCACTATCACCTATTCTTGTTTAACATATGCAGCAGAATTGTGGGGCTCCGCAAAACCTTCCAATGTACAACCCATACAATCCTTCCAATCCAAAGTCCTCCGCCGAACCGTTAACGCACCCTATTATGTCTCCAATCTCACCCTGCATCATGACCGTAATATTCCCTTCGTTAATGATCTAATCCTCTCCCGATTCCAAAATTTTCATAAAAGCCTAGAGCTTCACCCAAATCTTCTTGCCCAATCACTCTCTACACTTTTCCACCCTGACAATCCTCGACGTCGTTTAAGACGTCGTTGGCCACGAGATCTCCTTGCTCCTCAACCCACAAGTTCATCCTAGGGAGTTCCAGCGCTGGTTGGTTTCTCCCATCACGTCATCCTAGTTGTGGTGCTGAGCTTAGCTCAGTGACACAATTGTTTATAATACTGTACATACACTTTTGCCATTTATATAGTTGTACAGATGCAAAAAAAAAAAAAAAAAAATTGTTTAAAACACATTTTTGAATAATCTTGCTTCATTTCTCCTTATCTCTGGCCCGTCTCTACACCATATGTCACCTCATTTTATACTCTTTTGTCTCTCCAGCTAAGAACTGGTCTCATATCTCTTTCTCTTTCATCACTTAGGAATCCCATCGCTGGCCATCCAGTCTAACCATCTCTATCATCGCTGGTCTATCTCCACTTAATCAGATTTGTTTCTCTCGCCTAATTCTTGAATTCGTGTTTTACGTGTATGCAGCAATTGAAATCAATAATTATTTATATTTTGTAAAAAAAATCATATCACGATTTAATTTTATTTTTTTTTGCCTTTAGAAATAATTTTTTGATTTATATTAAGATTGGACTTTTTTATTTTCTAGTCAAACTATCAAAAAATCACACCATGAGAGTTATTTTTGAGACAAAATAAATCTATCATAAATAACGGTTATTCTATGAACGGAAAATTTTTCACTCAGAAATAAAATTCAATTTCATTTATTGACAGAGAAAAGAAATTATTGACTGTCAAAATGGACGATATCTTATAGCAATTTTTATGCTGACTCTAATGAGACAAACATGTAGAGATTTTTCAGTTGATACGTTTTTTGCCTAATTTTTCATCGAAAACTTTAACAATCAAAAAGTCTTGGAAAAATGTAAAAATTTAGATGATCAAATACATGTATCTGCACCAAATCTTTATACTTTTAAAATTTTTTGAACATGTAGGTATAAAAAGAAAAAAAATCTGTTTTTTGTATGGATAAATTCAAATTAAACCCATAGTTTGATGTTTTTCATTGAATTTTCAAAAATTAAACAACCTCCTTTCGTTTCTCTAAATATTAAATACCTATTATTGAAAAACTTACTAAATAAAATAAAGAAGAATTTAATTTCAAAACAGTAACCTGTTTAAATGTCTAAATGTGTAGACGATAGGAATGTCTGTACCGAAGGTAATTCAAAATAAACATTATTGAACATGAATTTATCTACTGTTTCTTTACAATCACGTATTGGTAAAAGTCCATTATTAAAGCATACTGATTATCAGGCACGATTGTTATATTTTGAGAGAAATTACAAAAATCACAGGATAACTCTCATTTCTGAGCAAAACTCAAATCTCTCTATAGGTAACATCCAGCTTTAATGCACATATAATTTCTACACCATATATATCGTATTACCCCAGATTACCATTTTCAATGTCATGTGGTTCAATCTTCGTAATTTCTAACTTTTTTCAATTAACTTATTTTATATTTTAGATGTAATTATATTAAAGTGGGATTTTCTCTCTCTCTCTTTCAAATTACTCTATCTCTATCTCCTATAGTCCTTAGTTGTAAAATTATAAGTTTATATTTAATTATAGTGTAGTGAAGTTAGTTCGGACCAACCAAACTCCCACTCCTTTATAATCTATAGATCAAGTAATTTCACTATTTTAATATTGCATTTAGTTTTTCTTCTTTAATTTTTTTTTTTTTGAGGGTTCTGTACTGCAACCATTATTTTGATCTACTGTACCCCCTTCGGTGCCGAGGATGAGCTAGCTCCTCTACAGCACCCTCTCCATGTTGAGCTCCCTAAGGAATCCCAAAATCCTGGAAGGTTCAAGGGTGGGTATTTCCTCCTACCCTATCTGGTAACGGCCCAGACTACTAAATCTTCTTTGAATGACGGCATCACAGTCTGTGGGGAGATGTATCGGAGTTTCGTCCATCTCTCCACAGAATCTGCATGTGCCATCATCTTCTAGGCCAAGCTTCCTCAGGTGTCCCCTGAGTCTGCAATGCCCCCTAAGGAATCCCGTAAGAATACGGATCCTGTTCTTACTCAGACTGATGCAGGCTTTCGACCTTTCCTGGTTATAACCACCCAGACAGCCCTTGTCCTGCCTCACTCCCGGGATAATGTTCCAGAGACGAGCTCTTTTCGCCATCTCCTCCTTCTTGATTTCTTCTAAGAATACTTGGTCGCTGACTCCACAAAAGGGGCCCAATGAGAGGAGATGCAGCGCCTTCTTTTGCTAGGGTGTCGGCTACCTCATTGCCTTCCACGCCGACATGTCTCGGCACCCAATATAGGGTACTTTATTTCTTCTGCCTAGGTCATTGAGCTTACCTAGGCATTCCCATATCATTTTAGAACTGATAACATAAGAACTCAGTGCTTTAATGGCCGCCTGACTATCGGATAGGATAACTATCTCCTGACAACGATATCCTCTGTCAGGGTTTAACTGAACGCATCTTCCAATAGCGTGAATTTCCGCCTAGAAGATGCTAGGAAACGTACCCATGGGTTCCGAGTGTTTGGTTCTAGGCCCAAAACATTCTAAGTAATTGAATGACTATAAAAATTTAATTATATTCATAAACTCGTTACTAGATACTATTTTTTTGTAATTAAGGCGCATCAAAAATCTATGGTCATTGGGAGCCCGGAGCCTTCTCAGTGCACTGCGGCTTCCGACAGTATCTTCTCGGTATAGACAACACTGTCCGTCAGGGATAGTGAGCTGTAAAGGATCCTAAGAAGAAAAAAATCTAAGGGTAGACAGGGACTCGAACCGAGTACATATGCAACCACTTAGCTATTCCCTTCCCTATAGATTACTATTATTATTCTATTTACGTTATTTGTTTATACAATAATTTAATTTATTAAATAAATAAAAAAAATAGTAAATATTCTTATTTTGGATATTATTTAGTTTTATATAAATGTAAGGCTGTGTAAATGAAAATAAAAATTTAATGTTGACAGTAATTTTGTTTTATCATTGTTTATATATTTTGTAAATTTTCTGATATAATTAATATTACTTCTTTTTTGGGGGGGGGGGGTTGAATTCTTGGATATAACACAATGGACAAAGAAAAAATATATCATTTACTTTATATAAAATAAACAATAATATCATAAATTGAAAAGAAAATAATTCGAATACAATTTATGTCTTTATAATCTTTAACATATAAATCTATTACATTAATAAATAGTCTTTTCATTCTATGTAAATTTGATTCGTACCAAATATATATATATATATTTGCTTTGATATGAAAGTAACCATTGTATATTTCTTTGATTCTTCAATACTTCTCCTATGTTATAAACTATTTATTGTTCAATTTAAATATATATATTGATCAATTGTAAATTCCAGATGTTTATCTGGTATTTTTGTGACTAATAGTCTAGTTTAATAGGAATAAATTTGTGTTTGAATAGTCTAAAAAAAATTATGTCACAGAGATTTATGGCTGATGTTATGTTTGTGAGTTGATAAATTCAAATTCAGAATTCGAAATGTGATTAAAAAAAAAAGAAAGTAGATTGATAAGATATAGATTAATGAGAAATTTTAATTATATCGAATAATTAATTAGATAAACTATCCATTGAATAAATTTTATTTAATAAGCAAAATAATAACTTGACATATATTTTTATAAAATGAAATTTAGTATATCATTTGGCTGAATAGTCACAATTGCCAGTAAGTGACAGTTGAATAGCAATTGTATGTATAAGGTATATTCTTTAGCACTAGGAAAACTCTCTGCCAACCCTCGTTTTATACGGTTAGGCAGGAAGTATACAAGTCCCTAGGGATTTTTTTCTTCTCCTCAAAAGAGAGATTCAAATGTTGTGAGGGTAATGTAGTCTCTCTTTTCTATTCAACACTTTTCTGGAATAAACTTTCTTCCACTTTCCCCCCCACATACTTTTCCCCTCCTCCAAGTAATGAAAAGGCACAAAACTTATTTAAAAAAAAATCTAGTGTCACACTCAAAACCATTTTCTTATTTTAATTAATACAATTTATTTTTTTTTTTAAATCTCAAAAACTGCAGCGTTTATAAATGTTTAGAGTGAGGTGGTTAAACATAAAAAAAAAAAAGATGATAAGAATTATGCTTGTATATTTGACCGGGTTTTTATGTTAAGCGCGTTCTGTAAAAAAAAACAAACAATAAAATCTTAAATTTAAATTTCAATTTAGGGCATTAAATTAAACCTAACTGACAGACCCCCCCCCAAACCCCTCTCTGAAAACAATTGCTTAGGAAAATGTTTCAAAAAAAGAGGGGTATGTTTTTACTTATACAGAGTACACATACACGTACGCACACAGACCATTCGCTAAAATTATTTTTCTCTTATTCAAGGTATATAATAACATTAATTTTAATTGTAAACTCAGTTACCAAAATTTGACTTGATCACAATACAGTAATTGATAGGGTATGTCCACACTGGTGCTACTTTTCTTTCAAGAGAGACATGCGTCATAGCGCATGGTGTGATGAACGAGAGGCATGAGTTATTGCATACCTCATGGAAGTTGAACGGAGCCTTTATTTTCATGACGCAGCCACAGCGCACGTGAATCCAACTACTTGGATTTTCGTTCAACATTCTATGCATCTTGTTGATCTCGCTACGTGTTGTGTGATTTTTTATAGGTTATATATTATATAATTAACTTAAAATATTATTTAATTATTATTTTAATAATAATTTATTAGTAATTGATATTATTCAACTATTATTATTAATTAATATCTCCTACAGTAGATTTCTGATTATGTTTGTAATCAAGAGACACTTGATTTTATAGAAGATTATCATCTTCAAACAGTTTTGTGAGATGTAAATTCAAAATTATGTACCAGCAAATGTGCGAGAAGTGATGCTTGTTCCGTGGTACATGTTGTAGAGGTCTCATACCATTATCACTGGAAGTAACGTCTCTCTCCGTGTGCCTTAAATTATGAAGCAGAAGACAAGTTAACACAATATCAACCACAGTCCCAATAACTGTAATTTCTATAGGCTTATGAAAAAATTCTGAACACTGGCGCCATCAACCCAAAAGCGTTTTCAACGATTCTCCTTGCTCTGTAATTAAATTCTTTTTTTTTTGGCGAGCCCTTATTAAGGTCAATTGCAAATGTTTTCATAAGATGAAGGCTCGCTGCTTTTTTTCTTCTTCATGCTCTTTTCAAAAACAGGTAACCTGTACAAATATAGCTAATGCCACTTCTGAATCTGATAAAATCTGATAAAATGCACACTGAACGGATGAAGTGTGGACAACAAATTGAATGCCTCAAGAGGCATGCTTGAAAGGCATGCGCAACGCATGTTGAAATGGAAAGAGGAAGCGCAAGTTGAAAGGGAAGAGGAAGAGGAAAACTCATAAGTGTGGACATACCCGTATTACTGTTAATATTTTAATTTTTTCTTTTTACTTGCGTTTACACAGCTGTGAGAAAATATTGCTATCGTTATTGGGTTCGAGTCCAGTGCTATCTCTTAGATTTTTTTCTTCCTAGAAGCCTCTTTTACAGCTCACTATTTGGTGATGGTCAGTGTTGTTTGTAGCGAGTGGAACACTGTCCGAAGACCGGCAATGCACTGAGAAGGCTCCTTGCGTTAAACTATAGATGGTTGACTCGTCTTAAAATAAAATAAAAAAAATAAATCCAAAATTGAGTTTTCACCGTAAATAAATATTTTGAGGTTCCCTGATCCCGAAAAGTAAAAAATTAATCATGTGAGTTTGGTCAGCAAAACTAAAAAAAAAAAGCTTATTTCGGCCTAGGTTCTACCAAGGGATACGACAATAAGATTTTGGCCAAAGTTGGTCGGCCGGAAATCTCATTTAACTGCACAGATTATTTTCAGTTTTTTTTTTGCGTTTTTCTCAAAAACGGCTCGAACAATTTTCTCGAAAACAGCTCAAACGATTTTTTAGAAAAAAACTTATGTATCAACTAATCATAAAAAAGTGCTACAACTTTTATTTAAAATATATCTCCGTGGAAATTCTTGCTAATAGGTGTCTGGGAAAGAGGTTATGCTAGTTATTTATTCCTCTCTAGTTTTATTGCAATATATTGTCCAGTTTTATTGTCTGTATAATATTAATAAGAATTCAATCTACTGTTACAAATCTGTATTAGAAGAAAATTGGTTTACTTCAAAACCGTAACGTTATATGACGATGCCCTTTATTTACATTTTCAGTTAAATAAGTTGAATTTTTAATATTTTGCAAGAGTTCGGTATTCCCCTTAAATTAATCAGTTTGGTGAGAATGTGTCTAAGCAAACCGGCTGCCAAAGTGAGAAGTCAAGGAGGTTACTCTGAAGTTTTTAACCTCAGACAAGGTGATATTCTATCCACAATCTTGTTCAATCTCAGCCTACAAAAAGTTATTCGGAGCCATTGATATAAACCCAAACGGTATTATTTGCAATCAATGTAGGCACTTTCTAGCATAAGCTGACGGAAGGACATTCCAGGCCTTAGAAAAATGTTTTGAACAACTAAAAAAGAAGTTCAAAAAAAGTGGGGAGTTGCAACAACTGACTTCTCCAAAACCAAAAAAAATAAAATAAAAAAAATAAATCCAAAATTGAGTTTTCACCGTAAATAAATATTTTGAGGTTCCCTGATCCCGAAAAGTAAAAAATTAATCATGTGAGTTTGGTCAGCAAAACTAAAAAAAAAGCTTATTTCTTTAAGTTTTTGCATGTTGTATTTGCAATATTTCTCTACGTTATGCAACAATATTGCACAACGTAGAGAAAATTCATGATAATGAATTTTCTAAATCCATTATCTCAATGTCAGCCTTAAAGATTTAGGAGAAATCTTCTGACTTTTATATGTTGTCCTCAAGATTTGATAATCGTATACACGGGTCTCACCGTGTGACCGTTTCACTGTCCATTTTGAAAATGTCAGTAATCTTTTTTTCATGTCCTCAAGATTTGATAATCGTATACGCGGGTCTCACCGTGTGACCGTTTCACTGTCCATTTTGAAAATGTCAGTAATTTTCTAAAAATGTAACTATTTTTATCTCTTGACATTGAAGCCTAGCCTAGTGTTGTACATGTTTCATGCTTGTTTCTCCTTAAAGATTTAGGAGAAATCTTCTGACTTTTATATGTTGTCCTCAAGATTTGATAATCGTATACGTTGGGTCTCACCGTGTGACCGTCTCACTGACCATTTTGAAAATGTCAGTAATTTTAAGCACCTACGCGCCATATTTACACAACAACGAAATGTTAAAAGTGAAATTAAAGAAAGAGATTAGCTGCGGAATGTCGATGCTGTTTCGCATTAAATAAAATTCTGAAATATCGGACCATTTCTCACAAATTGAAAATCACAATTTATAAAACTGTAGTTGTCAGGTATGCATGTGAAACATGGATAATGACATAGAATGAAATGAACATGCTGAGGATTAGGAATGGGGAAAAATCTTGAGAAGAATATTCGGTTCCAAATACGAGAACGGGGTTTGGAAAATTAAGAAAAATTCTGAGATCAGTGCATTGTATGCTCCTCCAGAAAAAAGGTTAGACTGGTTTGGTCATGTTGAGAGAAATTGACGAAAGCAGGAGTTTAAGGAAGTTATATGAATGCCAGGCCGGAAAATAGAAGAATGATCGGGAGACCTAGAAAAAGATGGACCGATGAAATAGAGGAAGGGTTGAGAAAACTTGGAGGGAGTAAGAAGATCGAGATCAAAAGTGATAGATAGAAATGTTTGGGGCAAAATTGCTGAGGAAGCTGAGGACCCTCCAAGGGCTGTAACGCTAAAAAAAAAAAATTAAAAAAAGAGGAAATGACCCATATACCTAAATAAATAACAACTATGTAAATTGCAGGAAGTGAAAGTTCTGTGTTTGACTTTTTACTTTCTCTTACTCCTAGTAAGAGGAAGTATTGTAATCGTGTCAAATTTTCGATATCGAGTTTTCCCCGGAAATATCCGTTTTGAGGTCCCCTGAGTCCAAAAAAGTGGTTTTTAGCAAATGGTCTGTGTGTGTGTGTGTGTGTCCGTGTGTGTGTGTGTGTGTGTGTATGTATGTATGTTGTGAACAGCATAGCTCAAAAACGAAAAAAACCATAGAAAGTTGAAACTTGCTATTCCGTTTAGGTTTATCAGCATGGGAAGGACTGACTTATCTGTACAAAAATTCCAACCGGAAGACCACTTTACTAGTTGTACGTTTTACGTTTTACTTTCTAAAAAAAATGGCTCCGCGATTTTCTTGAAACTCCCTATATAAACTAAACACATGCAAAGATCTACATCTTTTATTTAAAACATTTCACTGGCAAATTTATTTAAGGGCACTTTTAGGGGAGGGGTGGGGTTATGTTTTTCTGTAAAGTGCTATCATAGGTGATTATACAATTCTATCATCCAAACAAAATTAATTAGAAATAAAATAGATGGCCAAAATTCCGAGTTTTAAGAAATTTAGTAAACCGGAAGTGCGCTTTTACTGAACAGTTTTTTCAGTTTTCGACGAATTTCGTTAAACTGGTACACAAACTATAAAATTTATCAATTATAATTTTGAGAACAGGAGTAAGAGAAAGTTGTGTGAGTGTTTCACACCAGATTTTTTTTAAGTTCGGAAATCAAAAAATGTTTAATAAATCAAGTTTATTTTTTTTCAGAGCTTGGAATTATCACAGATAATTTCCAAACTGTACAATCTATTCAAACTTAAAGACCAAGGTCACCAAAAGATGGAAAACATCCAAATATCAGGCTAACATTGGAAGTCTAGTTCATATTAAGTTATTTCAGCCTCATTTCAATTTTTTATAGGTGATTTTATTTCTTTAAGATTTATACATTTTAAAGACAAGTGTGATGGATGCAAGAAATTAAAAATATATTTAATTTGAAAAAATCAAAATTACGAAGAAAATGTGACATTTCCTTGCAGAAGGACTATTCAGAAGACCACTATTGTCTTTTAATTGCGAAACTATGAATTCGCCAAAAAAATTGGAATTTTTGACACTGTCCGCATGCAAATGAATGGACGTGATGGCATAATTAGGTATTACCTGGTTAGTCAGAGATTTTAAAATAATGTTGGAATGCTGAAGATTCTTATTTCGACAAAAACTGGAATCCACTAGACTGGGACTAGCTCCAGTGTCTACAAGGGCACGAATAAATTTTTTGCCAATTCTTAAATTTACTAACAAATTGTCAGAATTGGTGAACGCAGGTATGAGAGCCATGGTCATAATATCAGCCGTTCGTGAGAGCGGCTATGGGCTTAACCGTTTTTTTGGCTGTATTTGGAAACAATTACGACCCGTATGTCCAAATTTTGAACAAAATTGGCAAGTGGGCCTACTTTGAAGGTTATTTCTAGTTTCGTTATAATTATTATTATTCTGATTATATTGGGGGGGTCTACCAGGATAAGCGTTAAATCGTGAATCATTTGAATTATTAACTCGAGGATTATGATTATTACTATAATATTGATTATTATTATTATAGCGATTATTATATACTCGTTGATTCAAATTTCTAGGAATATTAAAATTCTTAGGCATTTTGCCAAAGTTAGTACCAGGTTTTTGTTGGGATTTAATTGTGCAGTCCACGTCAAGATGTAAAAGCTCCAAGAGTGGTAGTTGGTTTTAATGGTGGCTTCTGACTTTTATTTCGAAGCGGGCATTCTCTGTGGAAATACATTGCAACAAATTGTTTTGTGCTACAAATAAGGATTGACTTTTTAGTTTGCTCCAGCGTAACTAACAATATATAAATAATATTGGCAGAAAAAAAAAATGAGGGCTTAAATATGTTACTTTTTACAATAGAGCTGTTCCGATCCATCATAACATTCCGACAAGTTTCTAGTCACAATATTTTACAATATGTTGATCTATATAGTACATCATTCAAATGAGAATACATGAAGGATATTTTGTTCCAATCATTTGGTTGAAATCTTTTTTTCATCATCCACAAATACTGGACAACATACAGACAAAATAATAGATGTAATTTGTTCACTATTTATCTACATCAACTATTTTTATCTCTTGACATTGAAGCCTAGCCTAGTGTTGTACATGTTTCATGCTTGTTTCTCCTTAAAGATTTAGAAAGATCGGTGCGAGAGAGAGGTGAGGTATCTCTGGCTTTCTCTCTCTCTCACTTGAATCCATCATTAACCTGGATGACACCAATAACCTCCCTCCCCTTCCTCATAGACCCCTTACTATGTACCAACCCATCATCTATGTATGACCTTACCATACTCTTTCTCTTCAATGTCAACATTTGAATACATAATCTATGTAAATGTACAATAATATATTTTTACTGACAGTTTGAAGTAAACATTGCGTATTCAATTTTTTTTTTATGTAAATTTAATTATTTTGTAATAATAAATTTTATTTAGATAATTTGCTTCTTTTTTTTTTTTTTAATGTAATTAATTGATTATTAAATCCGTTGATTTGATAAATCAAAAACAGATTTTTAACCAAAGTTGCAAAAAAAAAGAGTAAAATATATAAAGTTAAAGAAAAAAAAAAACTTAATTGGCGATGAGCTTAAATTTACCTTTTAGATACAATAAACCCCAATAGTTGCGTGAACAGGACACAGTGCATCACGTTCTCTTTCGATGTTCTCTCCTCGACAGGCAATATATAGGAATTCAAGCTGAAAAGGAGGGGAGAGAATTGGCCGGGAGAATGTAAAGTGTTAGTGAAAAGTGCTCAAAATTTTAGACTTTGTTCAGTTTACTCGAGAAGTAACGGTAATGCGCCGGACTAGACGAATATGTAGAGGTCCGCCTCCACGTGGCAGGGATGGTAACTTGCCTACATAGTAGCCAAGGCTATGTGACCATAGGCACCGGTTTTGGCGCTAAGCGCTAGGTACGGTGGCCAGGAGTGTGCTTAATTTTGAATTTTTGTCTGCAGACCTGTTGGGCCGACAAGCTTGACATGCAGTCAGTCGTATAGCGGCACTCTGTTGCGAATGCAAAGAGCCATTTTGTGCTCAGTAACAAGGGCCTATGCGATATTATCCACGGCCTTTTTACCGGTGGTCGCTGGTGTGTTGCCGCTTGATCTCCTTGTAGAGATGAGAGCCCTTACCCATAAGTATAGAAAAGGGGTAATGATTGTTCTTGATGGTGAGGAACTGTCCAGACAGACGCCTCCAACTCTTGTAAAGAAAAAGATCCGAGAGTACGAGATTGGGAAGTGGCAAAGACGCTGGGATGAAGCAGAGATAGGGAGAATCGCATACGAGTTCTTCCCTAATTTGCATCACAGACTGTCGATTCGATGGCTGGAGCTATCCCCAAACCGTAACGCAATATTTTACGGGGCCATGGGGAGTTCAATTCTAAGCTCCATGAGCTGGGATTGAAAGATTCATCGAATTGCGAATGCGGTGAACAGGATACAGTGTATCACGTTCTCTTCGGTGTCCTCTCCTCGATGAGGCAAGAATCCACAAGGAATTCAAGCTGATAAGGAGGGGAGAGAACTGGCCGGAAGATTGTAAAGAGTTAATGAGAAGTGCTGACAATTTTAAAGACTTCGTTGAGTTTGCTCGAGAAGTAGCGGTAATGTGCCGGACTAGACGGATATGTAGAGGTCCGCCTCCACGTGGCAGGGATGGAAACTTGCCTACTATGTAGGCAAGGCTAAGTGACCATAGGCACCGGTTTTGGCGCTATGCGTTAGGTAGGGTGGCTAAGAGTGTGCTCTAATTTTGATTTTTTTTTGTCTGCAAGTACAATTAGTTCAAGTTTATCACATGCCAAGATGTTACCTGAAGAACTAACTATTCATTCGAACTAACTATTCGATTGATAATTGTGTCAAAATTTTCGAAATCGAGCATTTTTATCGCAAATAGATATGTTTTTGGAAATCTCTAGGAAGCACTTTTTTGGCAAATGGTACATTATATAATATTCTTGTGATAAGTTGGCAAAAATATAAATTATTTAGTGAGGAATATTGCTCGCAAGGGGTATCTGTTGCTTGCAGTTACTTGGGGGAGTAGCGACCCCACGGGCTACCACAGCTCAGTATTCCATGTGTACTTCGTCAGAACAGTGCACGATACACTTAAACTACATACACTCTTCACTTTACAGACAAGGACAAACACAGTACACAAACTAGGGTATCCGTCCTAGTTAATTGGCGTAAGCCAAGGGAGAAGGAAGGAATTAGCTCAGTGGCAGCAGGCTGGACTAGCAACGCGGAGGTTCCGGGTTTGAATGCAGCATGCTGCCCTTAGATTTACTCTTCCTAGGAGCCTCTACAACTCACTATACGGTGCAGTATTGTCTGTACCTAGAGAATACTACTTGGAGGCCGGCAGCGCACTGAGAAGATTCCAGGCGGTACAATAGATCTTCCAGGTCACAGTGCGATAATCTCCTACAGTAATCTACATCTGGTGAGAATATACGAATACATGATCATATAAATTATCATTATTATTATTCTAATAATTTGGGGGGAAAAAAAGACTGTATTCAGAGAAAATTATCTTGAGTTTTGAATTGTGTTTTAGTGTGTGTGAGTGTGTTGTTAATTGTTCCACCATAAAGACATTAATGTTGGATTAATATGTAATTACGTACTAGTCCAGACGTGTAGGCCTAACACGTAACATTGTATAATATATGATCTTTTAGGTTTTCCCGGCCATTTTTCATGGAAACACTTCAAGTTTCCGGGTTGAAACCGTGTTAGTGATTGCTGGAAATCACTGACGTCGTCTCAACCTGGTAACTCAAGTGTTTTTCAATATATATATATATATATAATGTTATGAACAAAATATCTAAAAAAAAATGCTAATTCCCGGGAAGCTCAAACCAACAATTCCAGCCATATATTAAGTCGCATTCGTTTCTAAAGTTTCGATCAAAAATTAATTTACTAGTAGTGCCTCTATATTTAAATTTTTTCTCTCATTTCCAGGGTTTTCTCAAAGTGGCACTAACTAATTTCTATAAATTTGCATATTGTTATTATTATGGCACTACAGTCCTAAAGGACTCGGGCTTCGTCCACAAGCTTCTGCCATACATCCCTGTCTTTGGCCTTCATTCTCCACCGCCTAACACCCATTGAGGTGAGCTAATCTTGGAGATCGTCCAACCTACGCAAGCGAGGTCTTCCTCTCCGGCGAGCACCGCCGGGTCGACCATAGAGGAGCCTTTTGGGCAGTCTAACCTCCTCCATTCTCTCCATATGACCTAACCAGCGGAGACGACCTTTCTTTATAAAGGTCACCATGTCTTCATTCTTGTACAGCTGGTACAATTCTTCATTTTTCCTAATCCTCCACTAGCCGTTCACAAAGCTTGGGTCAAATATCTTTCTTAGCAACCTTTCGCTCTCTTTAGACAGTACCCAGTCTCACTAGCATACGTTACAACTGGTCTTATTATAGTTCTATATATTAGAACCTTGGCATCACGTGACAAAACTCTAAAGCGAACAGCCTTCGCTAATGCAAATAAGCATATGTTGTCAGCATCTGTTCGTGCTTTAATTTCGGCTTGTATTTCATTTCTGTTCATCACAACCGCTCTCAGGTATTTGAAACTATCTCCAGTTAAGAACTCATGAGCATTAATTTTCACCTTCTCAGGCATCGCAGCTTGGTTCCTGGATGATCTCATGTAAACAGTTTTTAGTTCGTTGACTCTCAAGCCAAGAGTCATAGCCTTTCTTTCATATTCTTCCAGGGCCCCTTCCAATGCTGCTTTAGTGCGCCCAGTGATGAGTAAATAGTTTGCATACCCGAGGTGTTGGGCCAGTCTATTACAAAGAGTACCTTTAGGGTTGGTCCTTATTGCTCTTATTGCCCATTCCAATGCCAGATTAAACAATGCTAGCGGGTCTCCCTGCCTCAAACCATTAGTGACAGAGAAACTATCAGAGAGGACATTTTGTACTTTCACCCGGCATTTTGTTTCTTTCAAAGTCATTTCTGCCAGGACTATCAACTTGATTGGGATTCCCAAACCTCTCATGGCTTTCACTAGTTCCATTCTGTGCAAAGAATCATAGGCTTGCTTGCAATCGACGAAACATTATGAGGTCTATGTTACATTAATATTTTTTCAAACAACTGCCTTACTAAAAATATAAGACCTGTAGTTGATCGGTTCTTTTTAAAACCGCAGTGGTATTCTCCGATCGTTTTTTCACACACCACACGGTTAATCTGTTATTTATTGCTACAGAAAGAACCTTATACAGCGTCTGCAGAAGTGCTATTCCTCTGTAATTTGCACAATTTGCATATTAATCAGATTCAAAAAGGCCTGTACGGTTGGCTTTACTAACGTCTATATAATATTAAGTAACATTGAAAGCATGGTTAGAATTCCACTTTTAAAGAAAATTGGTTGAATTGGTATGGATTTTATAGTTAGGACTCTCAGTTTTTCGGAACTTTCTAGAAAACGGTTCCACCTAGTTAGTGTCATTAAACTGGACGCTAACTGCACATATTTCCTGTCTTAATATGAAACATTATTCTGGAAAAATTGATTTTAGGATGAATCTGGAAAATATCTATCATTGGATTTCAAGTGTTGTATGGGTTTTATGGAGTGGCTGATTGCTGGACTGCAATGTTATCATGGCACGCTTTCCTTTCTTGTTAAAGCTAACTAGACCTTTAGTGTGAATTTCACTTTTGAGGAAAATGTATCAATTATAATTGAATTAATTACACTAAGATAATTGCAAGTCTGCTGGATGTTTCATACTACGTTTTTTTAATTGAAAAATATTCAAAATTGAAGTAACAATTTCATAGTATCAAAATTTTGTATTTGGATACATTTTCATTTTGAACCGTCAAAATTAAGTACCTATTTACGTTTAAATCAGCACCGAAGGAGATGAAGCTTTTGGTTACACAGTTCCTTATAACTTAGGGAGGAAGTCTGATTAGCTAATCAAAAATTAACCTACATTCTTTTTTTTTTTATACAAAACAGCAACAGTTAGTAACAACTTAAGTACAATTATAAAAACAGCAATTTGGTTCAAACCAGATTTTTCGCAGAATTAAGAATCTTATGAAGTTGAAAAGAAGTCAAATAACTATAAACCAAGCTGTTAATTTTTTTTCGTCGAAAGACCACTTAGGGATATTTACGTTAAATAGAGAGCCCTTGAAGTTGAAGTTCTGGCGACTGAAAAAAATAATGTAAAGCATGAAACGCTAATTTTGTAGTACCTTTCAATATCAGGTCAACAAATTAGCATATATCAGGTACAGAATATATCCTCCGCAATATGTTACACACAAACTGACCTATACACTGGGGTGCAACAAACCCGTAAGGCACTGATAGGCTTTGAGACCATTGATGGCTAATTTTGTACTCTAAAGGGATGGCGTGTTTAGCTTGGAGTTATCCAATCTAAGGAGGCTGGTTCGACACCATCTCGTGAAGAGACTGTGTCATTCACATTCCATCACATATACTAAGGTAAACTGGATAAGCAACTCAGGTTGGGCCAATAATCCAAGTTGGCTGTTAACCCCTAGTTCTTGATATATCCAGACATATTCCCATCGATCTACATGAAGCAGGCTAGTTGGATTGCTGAAAGGCTCAAGATCACCTTCAATGTTTTGAACATAAGCTATCAACGTTTTAAAATGGGATATCAGCGCTGAAATAGGGTAAAGCAAGACGCATGAAATTGTCTTAACGCTGAATCCAGCGAGCAGACCAAAAGTTGGGGGATCCTCTGGATTAGACATTGAAATTTAATTTAGTTGTGAAAAAGATTTGAAATTTACAAATATAAAATTATGTCACATGTCTATTTATGAGATTTATATCATATACTTGAAAGTACTAGAGTTCCAACTTAGGCGACAAGATCTTGGCGTCCAAGAAGAGCAGAAAGATTTCAAATTGAAAATGAAATTGTAGGACTCACCTGTGCCCTCTAAGATGTAGATAAAATTAAACAAAGAGGTGATATAAGCCTCATTCCATCGCTACACTAGGAGTTCCATTGTGCATCCTCAATGGTTATAGCATGTCTTGCAGCTTCATCCTTTAAAGCAGGCCTAGTAAATCTGAAAGCGGCTCTGTCATGAAGCTCGCGGCTTCGAATTACTTACTCCCATTAGAAGAAATCCTCCGATGTATCAGGATGGCGTTACCTCAGAACGTACTATAATGACGGATGACTGGCAGATTTATTCAGACGGATGGTTCTCTCAACATTTAATAAACAGCAATAGACCGGATAATAAAAAAATGTTATGTATTTTTTTAACTTTAATCGGGCCGCATTAAATATCTTAAGGATTTATGCTTACTTGAACATCTAGATATAATAGTTATGAACAATTAAACATTTTATATGGTAAAGAAAGCAGCTCTGGAAGCAGCATACCCACTAATGATGTTTGAAAGCAGAAACTATAGATTGCCATAATGACTATGGTGTGAAAAAAGGCAGATCAAAAATAATTAAACTGAGAGTTCTGAACAGGATTAGAGGAGCTACTGAGGGTAGATTAGTATTAGAGAGGATGTGTGTAATATAGTTATCACAAAGATTTTTTTTTATTTAAGGCGCCTCAACATCTATGGTCGTTGGCGCCCGGAGCCTTCTCAGTGCACTGCCAGCCTCCGGGCAGTGTTCTCTCGATACAGACAACACTGTCCATCACCGGACAGTGAGCTGTCCGGAAGAAGGACAAGATCCTGTCCGGACAGTGAGCTCCTAGGAAGAAAAAAAATCTAAGGGCAGCACAGCTGGACTAGAACCCGGGTCCTCCGCGTGGGAGTCCAGTACGCTAACCACTGAGCTAATCCCTTTCCTACAAAGATTTGAAAATGACATAATATATAGAAAATTATGCTACATATCAAACTATCAAATGTTTTTTATTTTTGAATTGAAGTTACAAGTAATATAAACTTTTTGCTTATTAAACCTTTGACGATTTTATATTTTATACCAGTGATTTTTTCCATGGTAGCCTGTTTCATTTTCTGAACATCGATCTGTTTCAGGGATTCAGCCAGCAACCACTTGTCTAAATATAAAATATAGTTGTGATAATACAGAGTTGTACAGAACAAAATCAGTTTACACATATAGTGTGTAAACTGATTTTACTCTGTGCAAGTCTGCGTAATCAATTTTGTGTAGATATCCTGATATGTCCGAAACCGTTCGATGACAATAAAATCGAGTACGGAGTTATTGCAAGAGAGAATAACTGAAATGAATGTCAAAGAAAACACCAGGTATTTGATGAAATTGATTATTTGCGCAACGAAGGTAAATAAAAATCTGGAAAAGTAAGCATGTCTGTGGATTTTATTTTATTTGTTGATACGAAGTTAATGACATGGACTCGCTGGTTAAGAATATTTGAATTGTCTATTTCGATTATTAATATTTATCAGACTACTGAGATATGGCTTCAGTTTTCTTAGACATAAAAAGATGTGAAAAAAAAAAAACAAAGATGAGATCACTCAATAAACTTAGTGGAAACTTTTCGTTGAAAAGTGTTCGATGAAAAGGAAAAGACAATATAATTATCCCCCCGGGATCATCCAGACATTGCCTTTCCTTATCCAATTTTCTACTCCAATGAAATATCCACTCTCCTTGGTATTGCAACCAGCTCTTTAGTTCACACTACTACCGGATAGGACCCCTCCAATTATCATCCTTTCCACTTCTTCTTCTACTTCTTCCCCAACCTATAGATATAGTTAGTGAAGGAAGTTTGAACTAGATTGAGTTTTGAACTTCGAGTTTCCACTGCCACCTCGACAGATACAACCATTAACGGATTCATTATTCTTACTTTCTTCTCTCCGAGACATTACTCCCTTCCAGTTTCTTCTTCTCCTACTGGTTCTTTACCATTATATTATCAACTCTACAACTTAATTAAAATTGTGCTAAGAGGGAGATTCTTAACGATAGAATTTGAGTGAAAGAAAAAGATAACTAAAACGCAAGAGTATGAAACGAGATATCTAAATAAATGTAAATAAGAGAAAGTAAAAATGGCACCACCTAATTTTAAAGTACTTTACTTTTTCTGTAAGTGAAAATATTACGAATGAGACACTGCTTGTGACAGTGTGTAGATAGGTTTATTTTTTCTTACGACTTCGGCTGTTAAGTCAGTACAAACAAAAGGTTGCGCTGGAGTCTGATGTTTGTTTGATTGAATATCCAAGCAGTACGTACAGCACCTCGGGCGCGAACAACCCAGATAAGACAAGAAGATTAAAGAAAATCGTTGGAGCTGTTTTGAAGATAATCGCGAAAAAAACAACAAAAAACATACAATCAGGGAAGAGATTAGTTCAGATGTTAGCGTACTGGATTCCCACGCGGAGGACGTGGGTTCGAGTCCAGCTGTGGTGCTCTTAGATTTTTTTCTTCCTACGAGCCCCTATAGCTCACTGTCCGGTTGATGGACAATGTTGTCTGTAACGAGAACACGTCCGGAAGCCGGCAGTGCACTAAGAAGGTTCCGGGCGCCAACGACCATAGATGTTGATGACGCGCCTTAAATTAAAAGAAAAACAAAAAACGTACAGTCGCACTTTTGGTTGGGAATGATTTGGATTGAAACATTCATGTCCTATTTATGAGACTTAAAAATATTTCCAATATGAATTTCAAAAATTGGATACGATAACAATATTTCCTCAAAAAATTATAAGGGAAAGTAATAAATCTATAAACACTCTTAAAAAAAACTTGATTGACACAATCTTAAATGAATACAATAATTCCAATTCATCAATTTTGGAATCAGACCAAGCAGTCACCAGTCATTAACTTATGAGTATCACAGAACTCATTATGCTTACACAATCTTAAAGGAAAGAAAATTTCAGCGCGGCGAGATTTCCTTGAAAGATGCCACCTTTGACTAATATTCTGGACTACAACTTAGAAACATAAATACATTTGACTATTACTCAAATTATAAGATCTTTTTTATAAAACAGAATACTCCTGGTAACATTCAGCAACGCATTACAGTATTAGACAATAAATTCAGTGGGATTATTATTGTACACATTCTTGGTCATGGCACTCTTCAACCTTTACTCTCACATGTAAACATATTTCAGCCTCATCAAACCCATCCAACAAAAGTCATTAAATCAAGTGTTTGTAAAATTTGACTTAGAGACATCAATTCTTAGTCATTATACTGGTTCAGGAATTGGAAACTGCAGCTAAACCTTCTAAAAAAAAAACAAAAATCTGCGCCCCTCCTAGAAACAAAAAAAAACAAGGAGTGTCCCATCTTAGTATAATCCTAGACACAAGACTACCTGGAGATGACAGGTCAATTTTAAAATTGTAAAAAGCATAGACCTCAACTGAAACAGCTATATTCTACAATCTGCACTAACCAACCACTCTTGCACCGTGCATCTCACTGCACTTCGAAATTATGTCCTCCCCTGGCATATGTCTACCTAGTGTGGATAAAAGCTGAAACAAATAGAATGCATACAGTAAACATGAAACAAATAGAAAACATATAGTAAACATTACAGTGTTTACTGTATTGTTTTTTACTGTACAGTGTTTATTGTACAGATTTTTTTTTCTCCTTCAATGATTTATTTGCAACTGTACAATAGATACAATAAGCAAATGTGGTGAATGGTTTACATGACAGGATTTACATGAGAAGAAAATTCCTAGTGGTATTACTTCAAGGCGTTAAAGTTAATTTAAAAGGTCGCTTCAGGCGTCGGGATGGATTATCGGGTAAGATTTGACTAGCAAGTTGTTGAACCAAAGGATTATGATGATGGGACAAGGAGTTATGGTATCTTTGATAACGGAATTTTATTAGATCGGACACAAATGGAATGGATAGGTCATTATGTAAGGTTTTATTGGAGACATAATAAGGAGCATTGGTAATTTTTCGTAGGATTTTGGACTGTAAGGATTGGATACGGTAAACGTAGGAATGCTTAGTGGAGCCCCATATCTCTAATCCGTAAATCCATTTTGGTCGTAGTCAAGTTATGGATAGAGTAAGCTTATTTTTTAAAGTTAGTTTAGTTCGTTTGTCTAAGAGTCTCCATCCTTTTCAGCCTGGTATGGTTCCAGCTTAGTCATTTGTCCATATATAACCCAAGATAGCAGTAGGTAGGAAGGTGTTATTTAATTTAACACCAGGACAGAGGGGGTGACGAAGTGTAAACGTGGTGTGAATACATTTCTTTTCGCAAACTTTTATCTTCCATTTTTCGCACCACTCTTCTATTAAGGAAAGATGATCTTGAAGGTGACTGGAGGCAGTAATAGGTTCGTAGGTATGGAAGGAAAAAATAGCAGTATCATCAGCGAAGGTTGATGTTACTGTACTATAGGATATAGGGGAAGGTCAGCAGTGTATATTACATAAAAAATTGGACCTAGAATACTACCTTATGGTACTCCAGCTTTCACAGTGAAATAGGGAGAAAAGGAATAATCCTGAGAGACTTGGCAAAACCGGTCACTCAGGTATGATTTAAGAATAAGGAAATAGGTATATGGTAGGATGCCTTTGAGTTTCCACAGCAGTCCAGGGTGCTACACCCTGTTGAAAGCCTGAGAGACATCAAGGAAAGCCCCTATATAGTACTGTTTCTTCTCAAAGGACGAGCTCAAAATAATTTAGTAAGAATTTACACTTCTTTTTTAATACCTCTTTTTACAGGTGTGTTTAACGTCCAACTACCGTTCAAATCAGAACTGGAGGCAGATAACAAACATACTATTGTGGATTTGTAACAGAAAATCGACTCAGTTATTTTATGTTTTATTTTTGCCTTGAGACTTTCGACCTAAGGTGGTCATCATCATCATCAGTCCACAAATTTATTAAAATTTACATATTAATACAATTGATTTGTTGCGGGTTCTAGGGGGAATAGTAGCCCAAAGCTTTCCTTTAATGTATCACTTGAATATAAGATATGATGCTTTTTGCGATCTATTTAATATAATACAGATCACTGGTGGAATTCCAAATTTGCAAAAATTGGTTAACTAGAAGTGCGATTTCGCAGAATAGGTTTTTGAGTTTTTTGGGGGGAGGGAGGGAATTTTCTCTAAAACGACTATAGCGATAGTTTATTACAGAGTTATAAACCTATCATCAGTTTCATTTTGTAACAGTTTTCAGGGGAAAAATAAGAATTTAGGCAGGCCTACGGAACTTGTGATGTCAAACATCAGATTTATTTGAGGTCGGTTCAATGTTATTGGCGCTCCTTTCTACACTATATAATATAATCACAATATAATCACTTCTATCACCTGCCTGGGTTATTCCCCTCTATCTCTGTATTTACGTTAGGTCAAGTGTGTAAAATTTGAAGTTGATAAAGACAATTTATTATTATTATTATTATTATTATTTTGTTTTTTAAATCAGCTTAACTGACATAGAGAAAATATGAGAAACTCCATCACTAAATATAGATTTTATCTAATGTTAGACAAAAAAATAAAAAAAAAAATAATCAAGTACATAATCGAGCAAATAGTTGACTTAGTTTGCTTATTCAAGGTTAAACAAATGTTTGTTTGGTGGGGCCTTTTCAGAAAGTAACTTTCAGTAAAAAGGGGAGGCGAGACGATAACTGCGGCAAAAACTTAACTTGCCTATCAAGCACTCGAGAATATGGACACACCTATACAGCGAAAGGTTTGACAAAGAGAGAGAGAGAGAGAGAGAGTCCTGGACGTTGGAGGTTCATTAAAGCTAGTCCCTTCAGGTTTGGCAGTATGGAATAGAAGAGAATGGGTAAAGGGAAAGAAAAAAAAACGAAAGTAGACCTGCATCATATTTCATCATAATTAAAAAGTGCGGGTTGCGGAGAACGAGAATTCTGTGGGATGATGGTGAGTATAGTGAGTGGTAAGGTGGACACAGTGGGGAAGGAATAGTGGGTTTCAAAGCTCCTCCCCCCGGCCCGCTGGTCCATAGTTCTATCCATTGGAGGCGGTGAAGTAGGGAGGCAGAAGTGGCGGCAATGTCACACTGGCGGTGATTGATTGTCCTCCAACATCAGCGCCTCTTTCCATCCTTCTTCACCACACTATAGTACGCCTACATAACATTTCCACACTCCTCCCTCCCGCCCCGTCACCTCACTCTCTCAATTCCAATCTATACAACAACACATTGAATGCTATTTCAGGAAATTCACAACCGTGCTTATCTACTGTATACTACATTATTTGTTATTGATTTTTGAGTTGTACTAAGTTCTTATTTACTGCATACCTTCAAAAAATTCCATATCATAAATGTTGCTATAAATGTTTAAAGAAACAATAACATAAAGGCTTTTTTTTTTAATATTGACGGGAAATACACTTATAATGTTAATAAATAAATAAATAAGTAATTTTGTAAAATTGGTAACAAACTTCTAGAGAATGTTATATTTTAACAATGGAAGTTTTGGCCTAAGAGATCGCGGATTTTAAAAACTAATTTTTAATTTCAAATTAACATTTTTATTCATTCACATTTTTTTTTGGGCTTTATACTTTGTGTTCATACTAATATAACCTTCTTCATACCTTTCTAAAAACACTCAACCGCTGTAATGTGTGACAGAAAGGTAAAATTATGGTAGGGAGATGCGTTACCTTATGGCAGATGACGTAGCAGTTGGGCGAATTGCCATATGATTTTTCATGGTTAATTTTACCTTTCTGTCGCACATCACACCGGTTGAATGTTTTTAGAAAGGTATGAAAAAGGTTATATTAGTATGAACACAAAGTATAAAGCCCCCCCCAAAAAAATGTGAATGAATAAAAATGTTAATTTGACATTAAAAATGGGTTTTTAAAAATAACGTTGTTGTGGTTTCTTTTTCTGTGATGTACTCAGAGCAAAAAGGTAGAAAAGGAAAAAAGTACAGTGAAACACTGAGATATATTAACTGAGAAACAGAGTAATTGCAAGGACTTTTACTGAACTGTGATAAAGAGTGATAGTGTAAGGTGAAATGACAAACTGCGTTGCTGATGATAATGTTTTCTTGAAGACTAGGTATGTACAAGAATGAATTGTAAACTCATAGTTTGAATCTAGCTTAGCTAGCTTATATATATTCTTGTAGAAAAACTTCCTCGACTTCTCCTTCTAGATCTCTTAGAGTTTGCGATAGGACGAATCTAGATTTCCCCTAACTTATGATAGGGAGATGCGTTACGTCATGGCGGATGACGTAGCAGTTGGGCGAATTGCCATATGATTTTTTTTTTTGTTGGAGGCGAGATATGATGATAGCTATTTATTACAAGGCCCCCAAATGTTGTTACCCTGGTGGAAAGCCTCGGCAATTCCAGTGGAGCAGCGAGCCAACCCTAACGCCCACATCGTGGGGGCCGGGCAACGTGGCATCTGGGTTTCTCCGGTGTCACGGCTAACTAGGGCTCTGGCGGGTCAACGATCACCCCCCGTTGGCCTCCTGTTTTATGTCTTACCTTCCTTTTAGATCCCTGTTCACCCTATCCTGCCTCTATATCCGGCTCAATCCTACGGTGTTATGCGATCCGTGCCTATGGGATGGTTGGTCCCGGAGCCTAATCCCGGGGTCGTTACGGAGCCTCTGGGATACCAGGCGCCCTCCCAGAGTAAGTAGCCTTACCCGGTCATTGCGGGGCTCTCACCGGGTGGACTTCACTTCCCCAGCTACTCGTGGGAACAACATGGAGCAATCCACAATAGACCTCAATTTGTAGGTCGCAGTGGAATGAGCCTCTCCCCCCCCCCCCGCTTCTATTCTATTTATTACAATGTATATCGAAAAGTTTTTGAAATGTCTTTTAAAAATACTGTTCAAGAATGTAGGTGTATATTGTTGGTGAATTTTTTTTTTTCAAAGGGGGGATAGGAAATTTAAGAATAAACGATATTTAAAGTTATGAGAAAAAAATCTGGTGTGAAACACTCATACAACTTTCTCTTGCAGAAGTTTACACAATTATAAATGACGAATTTTCTTCAAACATATCACATATATATCATTGGCAGAATCTACGTGACTTGTCAGAATCTACGTAATCTTAATAACGTGACTTGTTTGAGGAAAGCATAACTTCTCCTCCCACTCCCCTTAAACTTCTTTAAATTAACTTTCTAAGAAAAAAAAATTTCAAACATAACTTATAGATTCCCTTATTCATGGTTAATATTTCAAGAAATCCGTCGATGTTATTATGGAGAAAAACAAAGAAAATTGAAAAAACTAGTAAAAAAAAAACACTTCCGGTCAAACATTTTCTTTGACCTATACTAAACTGTACTGCAAACATGGAATTTTGGCGACATATTTTTAATTAATATTATTTAGATGATAGAATTGTATAATAAACGGAAATAACACTTTATCAGAAAACATACCCCCATCCTTCCCCCAAAAGTAGCCGTAAATTAATTTTCCCAGAGAAATGTTTAAAATAAAAATTAGTGCTCTTAGTATGTGTAATTGATATATCAAGTTTAAAGAAAAAAATCATTGGAACCATTTTCCGAAAAAATTCGCAAAAAAATAAAAATAAAAAATCATTCAGTAAAGTGGTACTTCCGGTAGAGGAATTTTGACAGATAACTCAGACCCCCCCCCCCCATAGTGATATACATACCTAAACGGAATATCGTGTTTGGACTTTCTGCGATTTTTTTCGTTTTTGAGCTTTGCTGTTCACTTACACATATACAGGGTGTAACAGCAACCTCTGGCAATACTTCGGGATATGGTTTTTCACTTCATTTGGAACAAAAAATTTCTAATAAACCCATGGTCCGATTCGTTCGCCTTCAAAAGTTATTCTTCATTTTGGAAAATTTTCAATTTTCCTACTTTTTCTCATAAAATTGATTATATCTCAAAAAGTTTTTTCACAAAAATCATATTCAATTACACCTTTGGAAAGAGCATTAAATTTCCTATAAGAAACAGAAGTTTTATTTTAATTTAATTAATTATAAGGTTTTTCAGTGACTTTAAACTCAACCCTACAGCGCTTCGACAGTTGAAAGCCACTTTTCAATAGCATTTTCTTATAAATTTCTTTAAGGCTAGCGTATGGTCCGGTTACAGAAAAAATATTTACACTTCACCACATTCCAACGATAATAAATATCATGGGGTTTCTTTCTTGTTTTGTTAAATAAAATGCGAAATAAATGTAAAAAACAACAAAATTCAAATTGAGAACTGTTACAAAAATATCCTAAGATTAATTAATAATACTGGAATGAACTTTGGAATTGTAATCTCACGATAGAAATCCGTCTAATTCTAATAAACAGAAACATTAAGTCGTGATTTAGCTGGTCATACATTCAAAATGCCACAGTTCTCTGACAGAATACCGAGATATGATTTTTATTTATGGTTTTTGTAACGGCAGCGCGTCGGAAGCTGCAGCTGAGTATGCTCGGGAAGAGCTGGACCACCGGATATATGAAGCTGCGGAAGAAATTAAAAACAACCGCGGGGAAGTGCTAAGTGCTGTTTCGTCAGTGTCACGAAGAAGTAGACTTTGTCTACGCGGAGGATAAACATTTTGAACATTTTCTTTAAATTAAATTAAATTTTTCTTTTGTGTAAAAAGTTTTTATTTAATTTTTTTGTGTGTTTTTAAATTTTTAACCCTCTTACAGATGGAAAAGATTTTTTTCGTTAATTAAATCATATTTTTTGTATTTTCTTTTATCATTCTCAACTCCATCATTTTAACAATTAATAAACTTTGATTTATGAGATTTATTTGTTTATTTTTTTTATTTGATTTATCAGAAAAAAACAGAGGCAATATTAGCTAATCTTAGGATATTTTTATAACAGTTCTCAATTTGAATTTTGTTGTTTTTTTACATTTATTTCGCATTTTCTTTAACAAAACAAGAAAGAAACCCCATGATATTTATCATCGTTGGAAAGCTGGTGAAATGTAGATATTTTTTCTGTAACCGGACCATACGCTTGCCTTAAAGAAATTTATAAGAAAATACTATTGAAAAGTGGCTTTTAATTGTCGAAGCGCTGTAGGGTTGAGTTTAAAGTCACTGAAAAACCTTATAATTAATTAAATTAAAATAAAACTTCTGTTTCTTATAGGAAATTTAATGCTCTTTCCAAAGGTGTAATTGAATATGATTTATGTAAAAAACTTTTTGAGATATAATCAATTTTATGAGAAAAAGTAGGAAAATTGAATCGGACCATAGTTTATTAGAAATTTTTTGTTCCAAATGAAGAAAAACCATATCCCGAAGTATTGCCAGAGGTTGCTGTTACACCCGGTATGTACACATACACACACACACACAGAGCATTTTCTAAAATTTACTTTTTGGACTCATGAGACCTCAAAACGTCAATGAAAATTCGATATATAAACTTTTGACATTATTACAATACTTCCTCTTAATAGGAGAAAGAGACAGTAAAAAATAGATATTTTTTACTGGTTAGTTTTTTTAACAGAAAATTATGAATTCCTTTGAGAAATTTTTGTCAGTGTTAAACATCAATTTTATTTTCTACCAACTAGTATAAACGGCCAAATACAAAATGGCGGACTTAGATTAGATCTTCATTTTCACCTAATTCTCTTTAGCCTTCTTTTTCAATAATGCAATGAAAATTCCAAGTTTTTCTTTATTGCTCCCATTAACTAAATATATTAAACATGCAGTTAAGTAAATATGTTACAAATACTTGATTTTTTACATTTTTTTAATTTTTCATGCTTCGTGTAATTTAAACATAAATTAATATCATTTAAAAATAAGCATGATAAATAAAAATGAATACATTTGATTTCATCTATTATTTATTATAATACCACATCCAATATGCCGTTTTGCTTCCAACCTTCATACATATCAATTTACTTACATATTTTCTTGTTTTAACCTTGCTTGTATTTCATATTTATTTATTATTTTTACAAGCTTTTGTGTTTCCTTAAACTTTGCATCGCCTTTTTTCAAACTTTATTTATTCCTTATTAGTACAGTATTCTCCTGAAATAACTTATCGCCGCCTTAATAAAAATGACTTGATAAAACGCTCAGCATACTTAACAACACTATTAAAATTTAGTTATAAAGTATTCTTCAAAACGTGCTATTTATTGTACACTATTTTCTAATTATAATCATAATTTATAATAATTCCATTTTGTCATTAAACACACACACACACACACACACACACACACACACACACATTAGCAACATAACCTTCTTAACCTCCCCACATATATATAACCAACAAACCAACAAGTGTGAGTGTAACAAAAAACATTACGTTTAAGTGAACTCTCTAAACGAACTTATGGAATTTGCACTGACGATGGATGAAAATCCGAAGGAAGAAAATCAATATGCATGCTACGACAGATAAAATACCAAATGTTATCCAGCAATGCGGACTTATCCACATATTCAAATAAAAGATGCATGATTTATAATTATAATTCAAGGTAGGTTACTCATTTTTTTCTCTAAAATTAGTCAAGATAGAAAAACAAAACAATGACGACACAAAAGGATAAATCATATAAAGCAACAAAGTATTAAAACAACAATATTAATGTTTAAGAAACAAATTTCAAAACACCATTTTGTTCCATTTTATTATACGATTATTGCCGTCAGCTAAGTTGAACTTACAAAATTCTATATCCACTTCATTTAGGATTTCTCTGCTACCCTCAAAAAAATCTACCGGCTTACTATTTTTTTATCTAAATGCCAACCACATTTATGCCTTATTCGTCCAGCAGACAGAATGTTCATTACTTGTTCTTCATTGTTTCCATCTTTGGCATCCATAATACTCTATGGTTCTTAATCACAGTGTCACTCAAGCACAAATACGCTTGCACAAATCTACTTTGAATATGTTTCAAAGTTTAAAAAAAAAACAAAAAAAACTAAACAATGTAACTAACTAGTTTATAGAATTAACTTGATTTCAAATAAATAGAGAACAATAGCATTTTAATAGACGATATATTTTGTTATGTTACAAAATCAAAGTGTACCATTGTATATATATATATATATATAATAATAATATATATTAGATAGTAGGTACAGAGACACACAGACACACACCATGTGGGTCGGGGCCCATTGTTTTTTATTACTAAGATTTCTATTATTATCAAGTGAGCGATTGTTATATTAGATAGACTGGGAACAACTAGAATGCCATCATACTTCCGAGAAACTATATCACTCTATATTATATATATATATATATCTCCAGTTCTGTAAGGATCAAAGGGCTTGTAATTATTTTTGTTTATAATATTATATAATTTTATTTTTAGTTTTGGTTGTTGCTGAAATTTAGCATTATCTACGAGGCATGTCCAGTAAGTAAGTGTACTGAATTTTTGTAGGTTACAAAAATTTTTATTTGAACAAAAAAATTACCTGGTTACGTTAGTACATATGTAAGCTATTTTTCGACATAGTCACCATTCCTCTCAATGCAGGTAGTGAACCGGGGTATTAATTTTTTGATGCCTTTCTCGAAGTAGTTTCCCGCCAACCCCTTCGTCCACTTCTCCACCTCCCCCTTCACCTCCTCGTCGGTTGAAAACCTTTTTCCACCCATGTGCAGCTTCAGGGAGGTAAAGAGATAGTAATCTGAAGGTGCTAGGTCAGGGGAATGCGCGGGATGGTTCAGGACATCCCATTTAAACGAGGCAAGCAGTTCCTTCGTGGCGTTGGCCGTGTGTGGTCTGGCATTGTCGTGCAGCAGGCAGACTCCCTTTGTCAGCATGCCTCTCCTTTTGTTCTGAATCGCCCTCCGCAATTTTTTTTAGGGTCTCACAGTGTCTTGCAGAGTTGATGGTCTCCTCTTGAGGCATATATTCAATTAAAATTATGCCTTGACAGTACCAAAACCCGGATGCCATGATTTTCTTGGCTGAAATTGTGGTTTTGAACTTTTTGGCGGAGGGTGAAGAGGTGTGACGCCACTGTTGAGACTGCCTTTTGGTTTCAGGTGTGTAGTGTGCAACCCAAGTTTCATCTCCAGTAATGATGGAGCGGAGAAATTCATCTCCATGGAGTTTGTAGCGTCTCAAAAACTCTTGCCCGGCCTCCACTCGATTCAACTTATGTTGGTCTGTCAGCTGTTTTGGGACCCACCTCGCGGACAGTTTCCGATATCCGAGGGTTTCTGTGATGGTTTCGTGTAGCAGAGATCTGGAGATTTGCGGAAACATCGCAGAAAGTTCATCCACAGTCAATCTGCGATCGTCACGGAGCGCATTTTCGATTTTTTCCACAATTTCGTCAGTCACAATTGAAGGTCTTCCGCTCCTCTGATCATCATGCACAGACGTACGACCGTTTTTAAACTCGCGACACCACTTGAACACACTCGTACGATTCATAGCTTTATCACCATATGCAGTTTTTACCTCATTATAAACCTCAACCGGAGTTTTTCCCTTCCAAACGAGATAACGGATGACGCCGCGTATTTCACACTTGGCGGAGATTGGATTGACATTTTTCACGAAACGTATTGTCGCGTCGACAGTTCTCAACGGAGTGACCTCGAACCGGTCTCGTTGCGGAGGGGAGGAATCAGGCTACACGACAGTGTAGCCAACATGTCGAAAACAAAATCCCTCCGGCCGTGAGAGCCTCAGTACTTACTTACTGGACATGCCTCGTATATGGTCGGTGAAATTGACTTTTAATCTGAAATTTTACTATTTTTTTTTTTGGTTCATTGATTTCATTTTAGTGAGGATCAAAGTAAACTGATTTCCATCATCTATAAAGATTAAGATGTTTAATAAACAATAAACTTTAATTTACTAATCAAATTATTAACAATTAATTTAACATTAAAAAATATTCTCAACTAGAGGACTCATTTTGCAATGAAATTCTCTAAATCAAGAAAGGAAGATAATAAATAAATAACAAAAATTTAAGTTGATACAGTCTCGCGGCTTCCCATATATCGCAATTTGCATAGCTATTATTGAGTAATTTCTTACAAAATTTGGACTTTTTTGCTTAACTTCAAATGGCTTTAATATTATATTATGTATAGCTGGAAGTATTAAACTAAAAAACGGCTCTTGAAGAAAGCTTTCCAATTCTCCCTAGAACTCCCCTAGAAATGTACTTATTCGAAAAAAATTATACAATACAAAAGTGATAGATCTATATATAAGTGTATCAGAGATATTTTCCGTGATCCCGCTTCTTTTTGCCGGTCATCGATCGGTTTCGGTCGGTTCGCTCATCATCAGGATGTTTTTGTCAAAAACAGTGGTGATAAAATAGACTTGCCCAGATCAAATTTAATTGATACACTCAGTCAACGCACGAAACCGGTCGATAACCACAAAAATAAACGGGTTATCACGGAAAATATCTCTGATGCTTTGCAGCTCTACGGAAGCAACCACACCAACTAGACGTGTGGTTTATATATCAAATTTTGAAAGAAGATCTTTGGTATCTTTATTTATTTATTTAGTAAAACTCACAGATTTAAATCTTAACATGATTTTAGTTTGTTTAGGGGTTATTGGCGCTGTCTTCTAGACCAGAAGTGGGCAAGCTTTTGTAAATAAGTGGCCAGAAAGAATTTCCAGTTTCGTCCGCGAGTACATCAGTAGTTAATCCCTCCCTATTTTGGACTATTTATTTTATAATTTTTTTTTGTTTTTTTACTACCAAAAAATAAATAAATTTATTAAGATATTATGTTTATTATTTTTTAATAATTTCATTAGAAATCAATGAAAAATATGAAAAAAAGAGAAACCATTTATTCGATACAGCTACAAGATGCTGCATAGTATTTCACATTTCGTAAAATCAAAGAATGACATAATTTTATTACTGTAAAATTGGGTGCTGTACAGATGTGGATAAAAAAGTCTACATCTCTGTATTATAATTAATATTCGTATGCTTATGGAGCCTAGAGCATTATATAAAACTGGCTGGTTTCTCTCAAACACATCAACCCCAGTTGGGGCGCTGAGCTACCTCAGTGATACAATTTGTTTAAATATATATTCTATAGGTAAGCTTTGTCTGGGGTATATATCTGTTGCATATAAAACGGGGGGGGGGGGGGGATTCATTGTATTAACTGCAGTTTGGGAAATTCGTGTGAATTTTTCACAGCAGTTTTTTAAAAAATTCTTTTGTTGCAATTTAAATTTCCATTTTTAAAAGTTGTGAAATGCAACATGTTTTTTTTATAATATTTTAATGAGACTAATTAGGTAAGGTGGAATTAAATGGCCTAGCACCTTTATAAAATTAAAAAACTAAAAGAAAAAGAAACTAAATTCAGATAAAACTCTTCGTGAATAATATTTTCAATACTCAAAACATTATCTACTTAAATATCGTATCAATAAAATAACTGTAACTTATTTAAATAAAAAAAAACCAAAAAAAAAAACCTGTTTTATATACATAACGGTACATTGTGGTTGTAAAGGGATGTTAAATGAGTGGGCTAAAGGGTGTATTGGTGGGGAACAGCAATGGTGGATCTTGATCTACAGGCAAGACTAATGATGTAGGAGGCCCTTAACTGGAAAATAATTGATCATAAACAGCTGATCTTAAACAGCTGTTTAAGACTAGATCGATCATGGACTAGTCAACCAGTCACATCATTACTAGATTATACGGTTTTATAACTTTATCTCATCATTGTAATCATCATCATCAACATCAACAATAACATAACAATGACGTGTGTATTGTATTTATATAGGTATGTATCATAGGGTATATTATTCATGCATCATCATGTATATCATTATGTTCCACTTAAGTGTGTTACGAAAGTGTTGATATAACTTAATTAATTTTCCCTTATCTTTGCCTGGAATACTCCTGCAAGGAATAAATATTAAAATAACTGAGTAGTTAATTGTTACTATCATTGCGGAAATGTTTCCGTACGTATTATACATTCTATGAGGTATCTTAAATTACAATGTCTGACTTTAGTGGTAGAAGGTCTACATTTTTTTGGGGAATCAGACATCTTAATGCAGATTGCGATGAACATGGATATGACTAAATTGATAGAGAAGTAGGACACGGAGAATCATGTCAAAAAGTCAGGTAACGGCAGTATGTAATCCAGAATGTTGTAGTGAAAGAAAGGGATATATGAGATTCCAAAAGTTTATTTGGAGTTCATTCATACAAGGTTGGCCAATAATTTCGTGCGGCTTTTAATACCTAGATTTCTACTCACAAAAAATTCAATATCAATATAATATTTAAAGTTTATAGTTCAAAGTAAATTGACTATAATATTAGGTACTTAAAATTTTTTTTTGTAGTTAATAATTTAGTATCATTTAAAAAAAAAAAATGGACAATCAAAATAGGCATTTTGACCATTTATTCTTTTTATTTATTTTAGAAAAGGCAAACCTGCACAAATTTTTGCATTGTACAAGAACAGATATTTCAGAAAAATTCGTTCAAATGGACACGATTTTGTAGTGTTATTTATATTTCTAAATAATTTTTTTTTTTTTTAATTTAAGGCGCGTCAACATGTATGATCATTGGCGCATGGAGCCAGTGTTCTCTCGTTACAGGCAACACTGTCCATCACCGAACAGTGAGCTGTAGAGAGAGGCTCCTAGGAATAGAAAATCTAAGGGCAGCACAACTACACTCGAACCCAGAACCTCCGTGTGACAGCCCAGTGCGCTAATCCCATTCTCTTGATATTTTTATTATTGTAGAATATTTACAAATAAGGTTATTCAAACTAAAAAGTATTTCCTACCTTTACAAATTAATAAATGATGTCCAGGGATGAGGTATCTCAGTGAACGAAAGAATGCTTTCGGAACGCAACTTATATCAAACAGCTCCTTTTTCAATTTTAAATAGTACATCTATATTGTCTAATTGAATCAATATCTGATATGGGGGATGCTTGTTACTATTTACCGCCAGTGTAGCTCTGCATACTTATACAGATTCCTGCATTTTTACCTTGTTTTGCAGCATTTACCTGTTTCTTTTTCCAACAACAGCCGAAAAAATGGCCTCTTAATTTGCATTACCTAATAACAAATTGCCTCTTGTACTTTGCACTCCTTAAAATCATGGTTAGTATAATTCGGCCGCACATGAAACCGACACATTCAGAAGTTTTTACCCTTTTTGTGGCCGGGAAACTATGTTTTCTTCATTAACGGGAGACTTTTCGAATGCTCAGCGTTCTGTTTGTTTTCGTTTTTTTAAACTATGGTTGCTTTACTAAAGATAGGTCTTTTATAAAGTAAGTTCTGGATACATCTGCAGCCTCTTGGAGAATTGTAAGTCTTTGACACTATTCAATCTTTAATAGTTTTCAGTTAAACAGTTCTATTCACACGCTTTCATCGATTAATATAAATTAGTTATGTAACTCTGAACATGAGATGAAGATACCTTGAAAGGAAGAGAAGAAATTACAACAGATGCCATAAAGCTCCAGTTTTTCTGGAATTAATTCCCGGATAAAGACGTTGGATTAAGTATTTAAGAAGAGAGGGTAATGTAGCAATAAAACGCCCTCAATCTCACTTAAATATGGTGGGCACTGAAGAAGGATCAGTTTTCAGAAGAAAATTACAGAGGAGAGGATGTGATGTTATTTACATTTCTAAATTTTGATTGCTTTAGTATATTTATAAATAAACTTATTGCACAAAAAGTTATTCCACAAAACTAAAAGTATTTTATATCTTTACAAATTACGTAATCCAGATTTCACATTCAAGACGCTTAAACTCAGCCGTTCAGACGAAGGAGATGGTGAAAAAATAAAGGAAGCTATTAATCGTCACTTCCAAATTACACGAAGTAGGAAAGCGGAGATGATATCGAAATCCAGTATAGAAAAACCATCTGCTTGAATTGGCTAGTCGATGTTTGGTTCCCATACCAGCTAACGAGGTGAACTAATATCAATCAACATGGTTCATCAGTATTCACAACTAAGTGGTAATGACATCACGTATACTTTTTTTTTCTGAAGCGAAGGCTGCAGAAGATGAATAAAAACGCTTAATGCAACATCAGCGCAAAAGTATTTCTAAAGCATTGTCAATATCTGACCATGGGATTGCATTAAGAAAGGGTTATTGTTAGTGTTGTTCTGAGTTTGTTTCGCGGATTGAACGATCAGTTCAAATTTTTACTGTGGCTAGATGGATAAATTGAATTCAGGGCTTCTGGAGAGATCTAGAGAGTTCACTTCAAGGGAATGTTTCTGTTACAATCACACTTGTTGGTTTGTTGGTTGTATACATGTGGGGAGTATACTTAGAACCTCCCCAAATATATAAAACCAACAAACAAACAAGTGGGAGTGTAACAGAAACGTTACGTTGAAGTGAACTCTCTCTCTACACGAACTTGGTGAATTTGCTCTGACGATGGATGAAAATCTGGAACCAGTTAGGAACCAAATGAATATGCATTCTACGACGAATAAAATACCAGATTTATCCAGCATTGGGGAACCATTCACATATAAGTCTTGATACACAAAGACCTAGAACACAGTCATTTATTACGCAAATTCACTAATCATTATCTAAAATTTGATGCGATCGTAGTACTACCACTTGTAATAATAAGAGGAAGTAAAGATAAATGAATAAATAAATAAATAAATAAATAAAATAAATGGAAATGATTAAAATTAGAATGTCTGCTAAGCAGTGAGTTGCGTTAGTATTTTCGAGTTAGTTTCATAACGTAATTTTCAAGCGGCAGGATTTTATAGATATTATGGAATCACTAGGAATTTCAGAAATAATTAATCAATTGGTAGGGCAGGGTGAACATTTTCAAAGAGGATATCATCACTTCAACAAAATTAAAATATCATAAACAAAATCATTTTAAATATACATTTTTAATAGTTTCGATTAATAAGCATATAAACGAAAAGAGAGTCAGGTATATATTACTTTTTGTTATTATTATCATTATTATTATTATTATTTTTTTTTAATTTAAGGCGCATCAACATCTATGGTCACTGACGCCCTTGTCAGTGCTCTGCCGGCCTCCAGACGGTGTTCTCTGGTTACAATCATCACTGTCCATCACCGGACAGTGAGCTGTAGAGGCTTCTAGGAAGAAAAAATCTAAGGGTAGCACAGCTGGACTCGAACGCGGGTCTCCCGCGTGGGAGTTGAGTACCACTCAATAGCTAACCACTTAGCTATTCCCTTCCCTTATTGTTATTATTATTATAAATTAGTCATCTTGAAATCACTTCAAAAACATAAAAAAAATATTCTATAAATTTATTCTAATATTATCCAATAAAATTAAATCTTATGGCGTTAATGTTTATAGCAAAAGTTTAATTGGATTGAACAAACATTTTAATTTTTGATTTTTGTATTGTTTGTTTTGTTTAATTTAAAGCACGTCAACATCTATGGTTATTAGCTTCCGAAGCCTTCTCAGTGCACTGCTCGCCAGTGGCTTTTCTCTCGTTATAGATAACACTGTCCATCAATGTAAAGCAAGCTTATAAGAGACTCCCTTTTTAAGCTTCTAGGATTGAACCGGGAAGCTCCCCGTTTCTAATCCAACGCGCTATCACTGAGCTAATCCGTTCCTCTCCTGTATTGTTAGTTATTTGTTATTAAAGTTTGATAAGGAAACAAATAATTGATATTATACTTACTTGAGCTCATTTGCATATGTTTATGATTGGAAGTTATAAATTTAATAATATTTTTTTTAAATCAAATTCAGTTTTTACCTCTAAATCTATGTCGTCTAAGTAGTATATTTGCACACTTTTAAATTAGTAAATACTACCAATATACGTGAATACCAAATTATATCAATTATATTCCAGGTTTTCATTACTATATTTAACATTTAAAGTAGATAAAAAAAACATTGCTTTTATAATATTTTCAGAATATGTGATTCCACAACTTCAAAAAATAAAAAATGTAATAAACAATTAAAAAGTTAAAAAAAAAAAATCATTAGGGGAAGATCATTAGGGGAGAAGATTAAATTGATAAGTTGTGAGGTTGAAAACATGATTTTTGATTGTAAAGGTATCTCCCAAATAAGACACTTCAAAATTTTAATGTATCTTAAAATGAGATTAATTGGAAGAAAAAATAAAACATTAATTCCAAATTTTTAGATAAAATTAAATATCCTTAATTAAAAATAAGTATAGTAATTAATTAAAAATAAATAAATAAAAAGAGATAAACTATAAAATAGTAGATGTGGTAACAATTATTGTACTATAAAAGTTGTTGTTAGGATGAGACGATTTAAGTAGGCCGTGAAGTGTTAGGGTGGTGTAGTAATTAATTTGTCTGACCATGAATACTGAAGGGCGCCAACAATAAATCAGTTAGCTGTTGTAAAACTGTGCCTAGAAAACAATTACACTAAATTAGATCTTTTAAGTGTTCATTATGTATAAAGTCAGATAGTGAAAAAAAATAAAAATATTACAAATTATTGAATTATTCTTAATATATCGATTTTTTTTTTTTTTTAAATGTGTCAGACATTGTTTATAATGTCTAAATTTAGTGTTGGTTATGGCCCAAGTATAAGTTTATTTTAACGATATTTGTTAGGCGGGGAGACATGCTAACTGGTATCGACCATAGAAAGAGAACTGGGTATAGTAAATAGAGCGGGGACAAGGGTAGGTTTGGTAGTTTCAATTGGGAGTGCTTTGTGTGAGTGTGTTTGTATATATATGTGTGTAGTATATACAGAATGAGTAGGTGTGCAAGTGAGAAGGATAGAGGAAAACAATCGTTCTAAGGGTGGTGGTATCATCGCCTTAATCCAGAGCGGGAGCTAAACAACTGCCAGCCGCGTGGTGAGTATAGTATAAGTGGTGGGAGTTGGTAGTCGGTGTGTAGGAACGTTATGGAGAGGGAGTTGCGCGATCCATCATGGTGGTGTGGCGTCTGGCATTCTGATTGGCCTTTCACTAGAATAGTGGGGATTTAGGAGAGAGTTGTAGAGGCGTGGCTGAGAGGCGAGGCCGTACGGTGTTCAGTTTAGCCCGGACATGTAACAGCCGCGATGAGCTCGTTCCTGATGAACAGCCCCTCGTACCACCACCAGGCCGTCCTGGTAGATCCAAAGTTTCCGCCAACAGAGGAATATTCACAAAGCAACTATATTACATCGGATTTCTTTGGGCATCATCATCACCATCATCATCATGTACACCATCCAACGGCGGCAGCAGCTGCACCGCCAAATGGAGCCGCCCCCAATTATGGTCCATCTGCATATGGTCCACAACAGCCTACACAACACCATCATGCCTCTACACAACCTCACCATGCTGCCTCACAACAGCATCAATATCTCAGCCATCATCAGTATAGTTCTAATTATCAGTATTATCCAATCACTAGCCAAGATGTGCATGGTTTACCAACAACAGCTGATGGTCAACCACCACCGCCTCCAACATTGTTACAAGCACCGTGTCCATCTCAAACACACGAAGACAGTCCAAAATCTTCATCACCTGGCCAGGGACAACACCTACAAGGTCCAGATGATTCTGATCATGATACCTTAGACGAAGATGAGTTACTACTGATGGATGACAACAGTTCACCACTTACAATAGACGAAAGTTCCGAGTCTGGTGATCGAGTAATCTATCCATGGATGAGGAAAATACATGTGGCTGGAGCAGGTAAATAGTTCCTAATATCATTTTCTTTAATACAGGGCTATCAAACTTGTTTAAGTTGGTCGTCACACTCGTAACTATTGCAATTATTAACACAATAATTATTCACTATTTCTATTATCCGATAACCATTCTTAGTGTTTTTTTTTTTAGAAGACTCCATTAACCATTTGGTGCTAATTTTTTTTTATTGTTACGTAATGTCAACCGATTTATTAACATTTTTTAAATTCATATTTCTATTAATAAATTATTTATTTTATTACTTTAAAATTTTGTTAGATAATTTGAGTTGTTGATTTCAACAAATTAATAAAAGTTATTTTGAGTCCGAATTCCTTTTTCTGAAATTTTGGATTATTTTCTATTTATTCCAAAATTATAGGTAGATGTTATTTGTGTAATATATCATACATTTTTTAGTGTCATGGTATGTTCAATTTCCAAATATTTGAAGTATTGGGTTTAATTTTTTTTTATACCAGTTTGACACCTCTGACTTCAATTATCATATTAAAAAATTACAATCTTTTATACTCATGAATGTAGCTGATTAAAAAAAAAATATTAAGTACTCTTTTGGGAAAAAAGTTCCCTGAATAGATAATTGCACTAAATTAAAATTGTTCCTCAGTCAAATTTAGCTCACGTATCGACTTGGTATATTATAAATTATGTGACATGAAGGTTCTAACTTTTTTGGAGAGAGTCATGTTTTTAAAACTACTGCTTAAATGTTGAGTACTTGTGTTTCCTTCTTACTTATTAGTTTTTTTAATTCTTAAATTTAACAAATCTCCCGACAGTGTCCTTAAAATTTGGTGATTTTCCTTTTAATTATAAAATTCATGATTTGATTTTTCGGTTTTTTAAAATTTATCATTTTTTTATTACAAGGATTTCTTCTATGGTGGGGAAAAAAAAGGAAGTATCAACTGCAATAGTAAATAAATAATCAACAGATATAAATAAAACATTTAAAAGATATCGCTTTATAAGTTCTAAAAATTCACTAAATAATATTAATTGTTCCTTCTTCATTAAGTAATTTAATTCAATACAAGATAATGTAGTTCTTAATTTAGAAAACTTGTGGATTAATAATGATTAATTGTAAACAAGAACATATTCATTTAAGCAAATTGGGGGTAGCCATTTTTTTTTTTTTATTACAAACATATATATATGTATTTTCTTTATCTTTGTGAATTTTTTCAATTTAATGGTTTAGACCAATAAAACTTAGATAAGTCAAATTGACTTATCTAAAATATAATTACTACTATTTAATGTGAATTAATGATTTCGAGATTTCATAGTGATCGTTATTTTCCCTATCTACATTAAATTAAGCCTCATAATAACATTTTATAGTTAAATAAGCACCAATAATTAATTTTTTTTTATTTATTTTAATTGATAATAAAATTGAAATAACCTGTTTAGTGTGAAAACAACAGCTATCTTTGATCTATATCTTATTTTAATATTTAATGAACTATATACTATTCATTTTGTCAAATCTAAAATCACTAAACACAGATTTTTAAACTTATGCGTTCGTATTTTAGAAATCTAAACCTAAAGCTAAATATTAAAAGGTATAAATACATTATTTAAATTTATAAAAACGAATCAATGGTTTTTATTAATCGATTAATTTTGATAGTTTTATTGAACATAAATTTTGATTTCTTCCAATTCAAAAAAAAAGAAAACAAAATCACAAATTTAATAGAATAAATCAAATTTCTTGTTTATCTTGAATAAAAAAACAAATTAATCTTGCATATATATATGTGTGTGTGTATAAATAAGATACATAATACATTATTATTAAACATTATTCTTCTTGCTAAGTATTCTTGAATATATTATTTTGTTAAATACTTAAAATATGTGGATAGGTCTGCAATGCTGGATAACAATCTGATATTTTATCCGTCATAGCATTCATATTGGTTTTGGTTCCTGACCGGTTTCGGATTTCCATCTATCGTCAGTGCAAATTCACCGAATATGTGTAGAGAGTTCACTTCAACAAATTATTTCTGTTAGACACACATTTGTTGGTTTGTATATATATATCAACCATATATTTCGTTGAAGTGAACTCTCTACACATACTTGAATGAATTTGTTTTGAAGATAGATGAAAATCCGAAAACCGGTCATGCATGCTACGACGGATAAAATACCGGATATTTAATAAATAAGTTTAAAATAAAACAGTTGGAACCATTTCCGGAAAAAAAAAAATCCAAAAAAAACTCAGAAGAAACCAATTCTGTAAAATTACACTTTCGGTTTTTCTTCAAAATTAAAAATTCATAGCGTTTGCATTATTCAATGTACATTAAATATTATTTTATAAAGGTGGTAGAACTGTACATATTGTATATTTAAATGGTGGCATTTTAGAAAAAAAAAAATCTTAACGTCATTGTTTCCCCCACTTCCCCCTCAGAACTTCCCCCAAAAATTCAATTTTCCTCAAAAAATTTTTGAAACCATTTCTGAGAAAATTACGAAAAGCTGAGAAAACTGTTCACAAAAGTCCTATTTTACGTTTAATTTTTACCCCCAAAAAAAATCAGATGCAAGTGATTCGTACCTAAACAGAATATCCAAGTTTGATCTACCTGGGATATTTTTCATTTTTGATATATTTTGTTCATACACATACACACACACACAGCCTTCAAAATAGAGGGTCTCTCTCTTAATTTCGAAAATTTTGACACAATCGCATATCTTATAGTTGTAAAATGTAAAAAAAAAAACTTTTCAATCTGTTATTTCTGACATACAAGTGGCATTTCCAGGATGTTCATTTCTCGCGATTTCTAAGATGCCTTTGAGCATGATTGTACTTGTTTGTAAATCTAATTAAAAAGTGGTTTTGTCATATTTTAAATATATTAAAACAAGCTCTTATAATAAAAATAAATGCTAAATATTAGAAAAGTAATAAATAAATAATATAAAGTATAATAATATCTATTATATAATAAATAGTAATAATAATAATATAATATATATAATATTAAAATAATAATTATAATATAATATATATTAAATAATATAAAAGTAATAATATAAATGAAAGTGGAAAAAATTGGAAGTAATAGAATTTGGAATAAATGAATAAAAAAAAAAAAAAAAAAAAACACCATCTGAAAGAAAATTGAGATTGGTTTGAATATATATCACGGACAAGAAAAAAAAAAAAAAAAAAAAATGAAAGATTGCCGACAGGAAGTGGAAATATGGGCTTTATTGATTCTTACGCCCAGTTTTTGAAATTTCATTTTAGCCATTTTTCCAAATGTTTCCTTTAAAATCGACTTAAAATTACGTGCCTATAATTTTTATATAGTACATAAAAAGCCTTCTTAGAAATCTAAGGCAGTAGTGGACGTCTCTGAAAATGCCATTTCAATAATTTTTTACGATTCCACCAAAAGCATAATAATAATACGTAGTTCCATACAAATTGCTAAATAGGTAGTAAAAATACCTATACCTGAGAAAATTTGTCATTTGAGAATTTGAAAAAATGGTAAGAGAAATTTCTGTGCCTCTGTGCTTATGTTTGTTTTTCAACCCCAGATTTTATGTTTGTTTATAAATACATTCACCGGGCAAGAAATTCCAGCCATTTGAAAAATTTACTATTTCTATGTATAGTTCTTTCAATTTTTTAATACTTTTTTTATCGTTCATAACATTTCTAGGTTAACTGATTTTTAAAATAAAACAAATAAAAAGTATTATATAGGAAATTTAAAGTGATTAATTAAAAAAAGAGTGAATCTGGAAAATATTATTTACTTCTTTTTTTTTTAAATTTTACATTATTTTTTTGGTGGAATGGTGCTAATACCGATTATTACCTCCTGTTGCCTTTATCACAGCTTCTACGCGTCTCGGTACAGCTCTGAATCAAGCGGGAAATTTCTTTTTGTGAGATTAGAAACCATTCGCCTTGAAGTGTTTTTACTAGCTCCTGATGCCCAGGAAGGACTCTGCGATCTCTTATCCGTCTTCCAAGCATATCCCACAGATGCTCTATGAGATTTAGGTCAGGGGAACGGGCAGACCAGTTAGGAAGTCAATATTGTGGTTATTAAGTAGGCCTGCACTATGTAGGCTATATGTGGACGAGCGTTGTTATCCATTAGCACAAAATCCTCACCTATGTTCGGCATTATAGAGACCACATGTACTTGCTGCATATCCGCCATATACCGAGCAGCAGTCACGGAACCTTCTCAAACAGATCACTAACTTTGTACGTCTCTGTAAACTGATAACCCGCCCAAATCACCAGTGAGCCTCGTTGGAAACGCCTAATGAGAACAAAATTGCATTGTGCAAATCTCCCACGTCTTCTGTCCTCCACAGTCGTTCACGGCCGACTAGAAGAGCCCTTCAGGCAAATCGGAAGTCGTCAGTAAACAATACACTTGCCCACTGTTCCATAGACCAATTGACGCATTGCCGAGCAAATACAAGGCGAGAAATTCAGTGCTTCCTGGTTTATTCTGGCCCTCTTGTGGGGGCGAAAAGCCATCAAAACTTGCGCATTCAATCTTCTTCGAGCTGTTCACTCAGAAATGTGAACACTTCGAACTTCTTGAAGGCGATGAACTACTTCAACGGCTGTCAGATGACGGATTTCGTAAAATTGTCAGTGTCAAAAACGGTCGTCCCGCAGTTTAATAGTCCTTGGATGCGCTGAGCCTGGGCTTCTTGAGTATGAGCCTGGTTTCTCTGTAACGCTGCACTGCATCCTGCAACGTTTGGTAGGGAACACCTATAGCTGCATATCTGATGGAGCGGCCGTCAATAAGTGCTACAGCACGTGCGATATCCTCAGCACTAAGGGGCATTGTAAAATTCAAATTTTTTATTTTAATTTTTTTAGTCAAGGGACAAGCTAAAGCGAAGTTAAAGCAGGTAAAAATGAATTCGAACTGAACAAAAATAAACAAATTGATAATAAATGAACACAAACTAGTAAATATTTATTGATTTATTTAATTTTTTTTAATACCACAAGTGTAATGAACAAAGTCCAATTTACTCTAAAAATGTTAACTATTAATTGCCAAAACAAAATAAGTGGTGAAAACAGAACAGACAATATTATATTATTTATTAAATGTAATTTTTTTAAGTGGCCGGAATTTTTTTTGCCGGTGAGTGTATATAATTATTAAAGTTCCTAAGAGACCCAGTCAAAATATTGTTCTATCGGCTATTCAACATTTAAATTTTAAATTAAGGTATTAATATATCCCTGACCAGCCCTACTATTTCATATAGATATCCCTATTGCATGTCATATGCATTAATGAACGATATTACACATTTTATTTCAATTCACGTTTCGTTTATGCTTTAGCTTTAATTTGCATTGACAGATTCGTTTGAAAAACGAATCTAAGAATGTAACATTCGCTCAACTTTCTCTTACTTCTAGTTACATACAGTTAAATATAAAATGACAAATCTTTAAATTTAATATTTTGCACATTTTGCTGAAATGAATGTAGGGGATGTAGTGGGGCTGGACAAGGGACAATCTGAATTAAGGGACAATCTCAAGCAAAGTTAAAACCTAGTTAGTAGGGAAGCGAATATTTTTAAAGAAGGAAAATATATAAAACAAAAGTGATAGGTTTACATCTGTGATCAGTGAGGTTTCCTAATATAAAGAACATCGTTTTAGCTATATTAGAGATAATTCCAAAACAAAAACAAACTCAAAAACCTGTAAAGTACACTCCGGGTTGCCTGATTTTCTTCATATTTGAAAGTCTAGCAATGCTTCTAAAGTATATTAATATTGTATAAATGGTAGAAACCCCCCCAAAAAATCAATCCCCCCCTCCACCGGGAAAATGTTTCAAATAAAAGTGATAGGTATATAACTATGAGGATAGTATACAAAGTTAACGATCAATAACATTGTCAACATTTCAGATATTGATACAAATATTGACAAAATATTATTGGCCGTATGTGGGCAATCTCGGTGGTATACTGTCAATATATTGACGGATTTTCGGGGGTCCTGAAAATACTTGTCAATATTTTAGGCGGAGCTAGTCATATTGATCGTTCTTGCGCGTGGTTGACAATCTTGTGGTTAGTTCATCTGTAACCATGGCCGAAAAATGCATCTTCGCCATTATCGCCCGACTCGGTGAATAAAGAGGAAAATAAAGGGGAAATATTGAAAAACTTTATATACACATACAGAAAATTGCCAGAACTGTGGAATACATCATCAGATCTATATTCCAAAAGAGATAAGAAAAAAATGAACTATCAAATGTATTAAAGACATTTTCCGCGGTAGCCTGCTTCATTTTGTGGTCATCGACCGGTTTCGGGCGTTCGCCCATCTTCAGGATGCGTTTGTCAGACAGTGTGATAACACAGACTTGCACAGAGCAAATTCAGTGTATAAACACAGAGGGTATAAACACAGAGTCTGACAAACGCATCCTGAAGATGGCCAAACGCCCGAAACCGGTTGATGACCACAAAACGAAGCAGGCTACCATGGAAAATGTCTCTGATGCTTTCCAGCTCTGCGGAACCAACCACCACAACAACTATCATATGTATCAACTGTTCATATCTTTACGCTATTCATCCTAAAGTAATTTTTATAATCATCAGGTTTCTTTTGCCTAATATATTGTATAAAAGATTTGGGTGATTGAACTTTTTTTTTTCTTTTTGATATCCATTATTTTACCCAAAGTCTTTTCTTCTACTTTTTTCGCATCCACATGTGTCAAAATAATAGCAATACACGTTTTTTTTTCCTAATTTTTCATTTTTTAGCAGAAACTTCACACACACACACACACAAATCTTTACAGCTTTTCACCTTTAAATATTGATTGGATATTTATTGACCGTGTTAAGTCATTTTCAATATATTGAATGAAATATTGACAACAAAAGGTATTGACAATAATATTGATTGTATGGGGGGCCGCTTAAAGAGAATTGTTGGAACTGTTACAGTGAAATTTCGCAAAACTAAAAAAAAAAACACCTTCGTGACAGATGCGGTGGTAGCAGCACGTAGACTGATTATCAAGTTTGAACTTAATGCAAATTTTTGATTATGTGTTATTTTTTCATACCCACACACACCTAAATGTATAGTTCATTTACTAAAAACATTTTTTTTTTGAACTCAGAGGACATCATGAATTTTTTTTTAGAGAAAACTCATTTTCGAAAATTACGCACGATCGTAATACTTCCTCTTACCATGTCTTAGAAAAAGTAAAAATATTAATATATAAAGAGAACTTTGAATGGTATCATTTTTTTATTTATTTATTTATTTTTATTACTTACCAATAGAATTATTGCACTTTTTCAATCAGTGAATTCAATGAATTGAGAATTCATATTATATTTGCTACTGACGCCATAATAAATTGCTACATTTTTTTTCTTCGTTTTTTGTCTTCATTATAATTATTAAGTAATTAGTTCTTCATTTTTCTCACATGTTTCTTCTTATTAAAAATTTATTAATTGACATTTTAATAATAATTTTCAATTGCTCATCATTTGGTTTAAACTCTAAAGAATATGAAACCCTGTGATCAGGGTTTGATCAGGGATAATTTTCTATAAGCAAAATTAGTGATATCTTTGTCATATAAATAAATCTCTTTGGCGTATTGTTTGCTACAATCATTAATAATAAATACATTGTTTCTTAGTTGTCACAAATATGGTACATTTTAGGAACGCTTACATCATACTTATTCTTGAAAAGTGAATATTAATAATAATAATAATAATATAAATAATAATAAGACCTAATATAGTGTTGCGGGACAAGCAAATGAAATTGGCGCATTTGATCGATATTGCTATTCCCGGTGATTACAACATACCAGGGTACTCTGAGCGAAAAGTTATGCAAATACCAGGGCTTAAAAGAAGAGCTTATCAATATATGGAAATTGGAAAAAGTTTATGTTATGCCTATAGTCCTCTTAGTGACTGGGATTATTCCGCAAGCCCTCCTACATGATAACATTAAGACCTTAGGGCTAAGACAAGAGATTTATTTCCAGAAACCAGAAGTCTGCCATTTTAAGCTCTTGCAGGTTGGTGAGCAAGTTTTTAGGTTGGTTTGAATCTGTACCACATCTTAAATACCAGCGGAAAAAGCTGGGAATAATAATAATAATAACAATAATAATAATAATGTCGCCGACGTCAGGTGCAGACTATGCCGGGCTGCGCCGGAGACAGTTCACCACCTGCTAGCGGCGTGCCCCTTGCTGGCACAAAGAGACTATCTCCAAAGGCACAACAGTGTGGCCAGGATCCTACACAGAGAGTTGGCGCAGAAACTCGGTTTGATTCAAGATGCCCCCCCATACTACAAGTATGACCCCCTGCCAGTGCTGGAAGACGCGCGGTGTCTCCTGTACTGGGACAGAGAGGTACTGACGGACCATGCCGTCGCCAACACCCGGCCGGATGTGATCTGGCATAACAAAATAACAGGCAGGGTGTGGCTGATTGATGTATCTGTCCCGGATGACGCCAACATAGCCCGCGCGTATACCACGAAATTGGCTAAATACAGGCCACTGGCGGCAGAAATATCTGCTGTATGGAGAGGAGTCTCAGGGTGGAGATAGTCCCGTTGATTATTTCAGCCACGGGACTTGTGCCGCGGTCGCTGGGGGAGGGCCTCTGCATGATGGGAATCAGGAGGACCATCATATACGAGATGCAGCAGGCTGTGGTACTCCACACCTGCCGCATTGTAAGGGAAGTGCTAAGGGAAGACGCCAGAGACTAGCACGGACATATTTTTCTTTTTCTTTTGTCTTTATCATAGGACAATTGTCCGGTTCCAGTAAGAACCGTAATACCAGATAAAGAAAACAGGTTCCTCCCTTGCCCTGCGGGCCGCGAGGGATTGAAAAAAAAAAAAAATACAAAAAAAAAAAAAAATAATAATAATAATATGAGTGAATAGCTAAGTGGTTAGCGTGTTGGACTCCCACGCGTAGGTCCTGAGCTCGAGTCCAGTACTGCCCCCTAGATTTTTTCTTCCGAGGAGCCTCTACATCTCACTTTTTGGTGATGGACAGTGTAGTCTGTACCTAGAGAACCCTCTCCGGAGGCTGGCAGTGCAATGAGAAGGCTCCGGGCGCCAATGACCATAGATGTTGACGCGCCTTAAATTAAACAAAAATAAATATATTATAATAATAATTAAAGATTAAAAAAATATGGCCTAACAAGGCGATTTCCAATTAGGCCATACCAAACTTTAACAAAAATTAGAGCACACTCCAGGCCACCGTACCTAGGGCATAGCACCAAAACCGGTGCCTATGGTCACTTAGCCTTGCCTACGTAGTAGCCAAGTTTCCGTCCCTGCCAAGGGGAGGCGGACCTCTACATATACGTCTAGTCCTTCGCAGTACCAACAAAGTCCGAGCAAACTCAACAAAGCCTTTAAAATTTCTAGCACTTTTCACTAACACTTTACATTCTCCCGGCCAGTTCTCTCCCCTCCTTTTCAGCTTGGATTCCATATGGATTCTTGCCTTGTCGAGGAGAGGACACCGGAAGAGAACGTGATGCACTGTGTCCCGTTCCGTTCACCGCATTCGCAATTTTGGGGAATCTTTCAGACCCAACGCATGGAGCTTAGAATTGAACTCCCTGTGGCCCCAAACTGTTAACAGAGAAAATAACCTATTAATCACCTGTGTTGGGTTTACAAATCATGGATTCTCCTGTTCTAAAATTCCATCTATTAATACCACCGCCATCGGTGAATTTAGATTCCTTCAGTCAATTGAATAATTGACAATATATCTGCAATTTTGGCATTCAAAATATTCATATTTGCTAAAAGATTCTAAACAACAGACATAATTACCTTCTCCAAACCTTGCACGAGATACAGTCTCATGTTACTTTTAAAAGTATAAGTTGTTAATACACGGTGAATCGTGTCTTTCGAAAATCCAAATGTTCTTGAAGCTTGACTGAATGATATGTTAGGGTTTTCAGCAAAATAAATAAATACTTTAGTATATTCTCACCCTTCTTGTATTGTAAACAATATTTTGAAGACTTGCAGTTGCCAGAAATTTACGTTCCAAAACGTGTGAACATTGAGAAAAAAATGTAGATTTACATGATTCCGGGTATTTCTCAGCGTAAGAACGCGCAGCCAGGCATGCCATTCTACCGCATTCTACAAAGATGTCTCTTACATGTGGACTTTTATTGATCGCTAAATCCATCAATATTAAAAAAAAACAACACACATTAAAAAGATATTCACAAGTAGATATATCAGCAACCTAAGCATTCAAAAATCAATTTTGGAACCATGAAATAACGCAATTAACAACAATAAATATAAAATAAAATATATAGAAGAATCAGTACAAAAGTTGAAGTGAATAGTGCCTTTTATCTGAACTTGAATATGTATTGTTGATAATGTTATATAAAATCATGCATTTATTGTCTTAAATTTATTTATTTATTTATTTCACTTTTAATAATAAATTTGTTTACAAAATAAAGAGTAAATAAAAACAATACATATTTGTAGAAACAGAGGATTTGATATCATTTTTCATGAGAAAAAATCTATATTTCAAATTTGCAAAAAATACTATGTCCTATTTTAAAATAGGAAAGTTAGTTCCGGAATCTGCCATTTCGGAACACTTAAAAAAATTATGGGATGACAAATTTCAAAATTTCAGATAAAATAGGGGGTTACAAAAAAAATTGAGAATGAGTTTTCGTATTCAAGTTAAATGAAAAATGTGTAAAATTAAAAAGATAATACACTATTTAAAAAAACATATATATATATATCAAAGGGGCAATCTAATATCTAGAAACTCGGGGCCTCCAAAATGAGGTTCAGCACTTAGACCTCAGCTGGGCCCATTGTGCACCCCGTAAAAGCCCCCCCCACACATCAGAATGTGGGCGCCAAAGTTCAGGAATCGTCTGCGAGCATAGTGCACGCACACTCCAAACGGTGGCTTATCCTTTTTAGCCGCATTTCCTGCAAAGTAGGTCCGCCCAGAGACCCATATTATGCAAATGCTTCCTGCATGAAGGCAGCGCCCTGTAACTAGGACAGTAATAAAGGGGCTAAAGTAAAAGTAATTTTTTCTTAAACATCGATTCTATCGAAGAAAAATGTGGATAGCCTGAGGAGTTATGTAAATATAATCGAATAAAATTGGAATTCTAAATACTAATAATTAACATTTAGTATATTACTATTATTAAGAAACTAACCCATTATTTCGATTATTTTGCAATAATTCCTTGCAATATTTCCTTTAAATAGCTTTCAATGAAATAATTAGGTTTGCTTTATTTCTAAAGCTTAGTTTTTTCGCAAAAAATAAACCTAATTTCTTATTAATGTTTATCTTTTGCTGAGATTATAATGAATTGTAATTATAGAAGAAGTTTAAACTAAAGTACAAAAAAAAAAAACGTGCAATTTTTCCCAAATTTTTTGGTTATTCTGAAATTTTTTTATCGGAAATCTGATAATGAGCTAGGGAGAGAAAATTATCTATTCTTGGTAGATAAAATGCAATAAATTATTGCATTAACATCATAAATATTAAAATGCAAATATGATTACAGTTAAAGAAACAGCTATGATGACTAATGTGTTTTACATTTAACATTGGGATCCTTGACTGCCTAAATAAGTTACACTACTTACTATGTACGCCACATATCCAACAATTATATTTATTTCTTCGCCCATTACTCCAGGAAGTTCCAAATTAAACTACTAATTTTAGTTGTAATAAAATTAAAGATTGTGCTAGTAAATTTTATGCTAGAAATTTATGCATAATTTTAAATCTTAAAAGAGATTTTTTTCTGTGTTAACCAGCGAGCGTTTTTTGGTCATCAACTGGTTCAGGCGCGTGTCCATTTTCAGCATGTTTTGGTAAACAATGTGATTTTGCACATCCAATAGCGTGACAGCGTGACACTGGCCCCAAAAACGCTCATTGAATTTTAAAATTCCTCATATTTCTTTTTCCTTATTCCATCAGTTTTTTTATTTTCTGTTGTATTTTTTTTTGTTTTTAATTTTAATTTAAGGCGCGACATCATCTATGGTTATTGGCGCCCGGAGCCTTCTCAGTGCCCTGCCAGCCTCTGAATAGTGTTCTCTTGTTACAGACAACACTAGCCATCACCGGATATTGTTATCTGTAGAGGCTCCTAAGAAGAGAAAATCTAAGGGCAGCATTGCTGTACTCGAACTTTTAACCTCCATGTAGCTAGTCCAGCGCGCTACCTTTGTGCTAATCCCTTCCCTTTCTCCTATACAAAAATTGATCATAAATTTGGAATAACATTGGACTACTAGACAGATGCTCAAAACTAACTTTAAATAACAAATTACTTACCTACAATCTCCTATTAAAACCAATTTGGACTTACGGACTCGAGTTATAGGGCTCAACCAAGCGTTCCAACATCCACCGCCTCCAAACCCTACAATCCAAAATACTCCATTGTATAACCAATGCTCCGTTTTACGTTTCTAATCTGACAATACATCCAATCTCCAGATTCCATTTATAAGTGACCTGGTCCAAATATGTTACCACAAATTTCACAATACATGAATGCACCAAAATTCCTCAGCAGCCATTCCAGATAACCCTCCTAGACGACTGAGGCAGCAGTGGCCTCGTGATCTCTTAAATGTGCGCAGCGAAATAATGTGGAGGGTCACCACTGGGTGATTCTCCATTCCGTTATTGCCGTTATTGTAAGTCATCTCATTTACTTGTTGCTGGTTCCGCAAGCGTATCAGCAGTCGTAAATTTTCAAATAAATGAAAGAAAAAAAAAAACATTGGATTTGTTTATTAGTAGATTAGCAGCATATATTTATTTCAATAATTACTATGAATAAAGGAAAATTTGATTATATAATACAATCTAATTGTATAATATACCATTTGCTTCAATTCACTAGAATTCTATTTCTGAGCGTAACTACTTCGTATCTTTCTTTTCTTTGTACCTTCTCTTATTGCTATTGGAGAGATTATTGCAGTCATGTCAAATTGTCGAAATTGAAAGTGGTTTTTAGAAAATGATTTTTTGTGTGTATGTATTTTTGCGACAAAAAATGTAAAGTCGCAGCTAGTTCAAACTTGACATTCAATTCTAGTGTTACCATTGGATCCGAACAAAAATTATCTGAAGCAAAACTTCAATTTCCTTAATGAATGACTTTCTTTTCCTTTTCTTTTTTACGCAATTCTCTTGAAAATGGCTTCAACGATTTTGTTTTAAACACAATCAATTTTAAGCACATGCCTATTACTTCAGATTACAAGTAGATTATTTATAAACATTTTTCAGGACAAATTGATTTTAGTGAGGATTCTTCTGTCACGCTTGAATATTAAATGTCACTTCCGGATACTGTACGGATATTCCACTCCGTATAATTTAGTGGATGTTTTTTTGGTGGTTGGACAGAAGAAACTTACTTTAAGTGATAAATTAGCCTTACTAAATACTGTTCATATTATATGAGAATATAAGCACTGCAGAGACTTTACAGTTATAATTTAGGGAAGAGATGATAGCGTGAGAAAAGAGTGACAGGTTGATTAGCAAAAGAAATGGCGTGAGAACGATGGTCGTTGAGTGTTGAAGGTTATTCGAATGGCCTTTTAATGAGTGAAAATGAGAGAGAGAGAGAGAGAGAGAATTGCCTCTTATGCAGAAGTCCACATCTCCTCTCCTAGACTCTCCCTAGGAGCCTCTACAGCACACTTTTCAGTGATTGACAGTGTTTTCTGTAGGTAGAGAACACTTTCCGGAAGCCGACAGTGCACTGAGAAGGCTCCGGAGGCCAATAATCGTAGATGTTGATGCTCTTAAATTAGAAAAAAAAACTAATAAGGGAAATGCTCTAAAAAATATGGCCTAATTAGGCGATTTCCAATTAGGCCCTACCTACCAAACTTTAACAGAGAAATGTTAGTCACCTGAGTTGGGTTCAAAAATCATGGCTTCTCCAGTGCCTATGTTCTAGAATTCCATCTATTAATAACATTACTATTGGTGAATTTAGGTCCTTCAGCCCATATAATAATTTAAAATATTTGCAATTTAGCACTCAAAATATTCATATTTGCTAAAAGATTAAAAAAAAACAGACATAATTTACCTTCTCCAAGCCTTGAACGAGATAGAGTCTGTTACTTTTAAAGATATAAGTTTTTAATACACGTTGAAATTGTGTTTTTTGAAAATCTTAATGTTTTTGCAGCTTGACCGAGTGATATGTTAGGATTTTCGGCAAAATAAAAAAAAAGTATGTTCTCAATCATGTTGTATTCTAAACAATATTTTGAAGACATGCACTTGCATGAAATTTACGTTCCAAAACGTGTGAACATTGAGAAAAAATATAGATTTACATGATTCCGGATATTTCTCAGCGTCTGCGAACGCGCAGCCAGATATCAGATGTCTGGGATATCATCAGATGCAGTACCTGCTTAGAATGCAGTTTCCTCCAGGAGCTTGTGATAAGGAGACATGTGACGCCTCATGTGAGGCTTATTCTAATCTTTTAATTTTGTGCACGCCCAAAATACATCATAGCAATGTAACAAGTAAATATGTACGGCGACGATCCATTACAATAATGTTAATGGGAATTTTAAAGGTTTGCTAAATTTTTGAATTCGAGAAAAACGGTCGATCGTCGAAAGTATGAATTTCCAAACAATTTTTTTTTTTTTTTTAATTTTTATTCAAATATTGATATTTTTTTTTTTATTCTAAGTTGATAGAATAATTACTCATTGAAGACCTATCACTTTTGTTTGAAACTTTAAAAGAAAAAAAAGATATGGTAGGATATTCTGAGAAAGTTGGGTCAACACTTCTCTATAGTGCATCCTCTATAGTGCCAATAATTTTGGTGTTCTGCAAGATGTATAATATTAAAGGCAATTAAATATTTTGTTCAATTTTGAAGAAAATTGGTCATTTAGAGTTGCAATAATTATATTACGAAAAAGTCGCGTGAATGTTTCACACCAGATCTTTATATTAAGGTTTTTACCGCATGAAAAATAAAACAAATTTAGGGTTAAGTTAAACGTCATTTTCTTATTGAACTGCTGAACTCCTAATATTCTTTGATCATGCTATTCTTTCAATTGTTCTAAGAAATGGAATCATTCAATATAGTGAAATAGCTTATCAAGAATGAAAAGAACCTTTGAGAAATATTTTTTTTTGCTTTAATTAAGGCGCGTCAACTAAGCATCCGGAGCCTTTTTAGCATACTGCCGTCCTCCGGTATTCACCCATTGCAGACAACATTATCCATCAACGGTTAGTAAGTTGTAATGGAGGCTTCTAGGGCGAGAAAATCTAAGGGCAGTTCTATTGGATTTGAACCCTGGACCACTGCATTATCAAGCCATTGCGCTAACACTGAGCACATTCTCCACACCCACCATAAATTAATAATAATTGTAAATAATACATATATTATTTCTTTAATTAATAATCATGCTTTAGTTTATTATATATTTTAATTAGAATTTTATTATTTTCCCTTTACGAAAGTAAGTTTGAAACGTCCTAATATTCCTGAGTTTAGCCATAACAAATTATTATATTTCTATTAAGGACAACTTATAAAGCTGTTAAATACTTTGTTATATAAAAATGTAAAATGAACATTTTACGCTAAATGGACACTGTTAAATATTTGTAACGATATGCGTCCCAAATAGTTTTCTATTAGAATGTAACTAACAAATGAATTAAATAATAAGAAAGTATTTGTAATAATTAATTAATTACAATTTAAAATTTATAATAATTAATAATTTGATTGTTATTAGCTTAGTGTTATAGCCCATTGGAATTAAAACGCAGAGTCCTCCGGGTTCAGGTCCAGCATTGTTGGCTTTAGATTTTCTTCATCTTAAGAGCCCCTGTACAGGTTTCGAGAGGCAGTATACTGAGAAGGCTCCCTGTGCCAATGACCCCCTTATGTTGAAACGCCTTAATAATAATAAAAAAAAATAATTAATTTGTAAACATTGAATAAAATTCGTGACAATACTGCTCAAGTTTTCTATATCATACAATGTGATTAGATGTAATTATTATAATATCATAATTTTCTTTCCTATTAATTGCACTTCATTTTTGTTATAATATTCTTACGGCTATAATTGCTTTGAGTTTTCGTTTTTAATATAATTTACCATTACATTGTAGACCTTCTAAAGAATAATAATCATTGTGGTGGTTGGTTCCGCATAGCTGGAAAGCATCAGGGACATTTCCCGTTGTAGCCTGCTTCATTATGTGGTCATCGACCGGTTTCGGGCGTTCGCCCATCTTCAGGATGCGTTTATCAGACAGTGTGACAACACGGACTTGCACAGAGCAAATTAAGTTTACACAACAGTTACAAACACTAGTCAGTGTGTAAACTGAATTTGCTCTGTGCAAGTCTTTGTGTTACACTGTTTGAAAAACGCATCCTGAAGATGGGCGAACGCCCGAAACCGGTCGATGATCACAAAATGATGCAGGCTACAACGGAAAATGTCTCTGAATAATAATTATTTGGGTAGATAATTTATTTTTCTAATATTTAGACTTGATTTTTAGTTTAACTTGCGTGCGTGTCTTGCCAGTGAATAGTTTGGAATAATCTCGTCGTTAGTAAACATCTGTATCACTAATTAATCCTAGTCAAATCTCTTTATTTTGCCATTAAGAATACACAAAATCGAATAGTATTTTTTAGGTGTAAATGAAAAAATTAATGTCTAGAATTATGAAAATTACAAAAGTTTTTAAACTACAAAAGAAAGTATAACAATAAAGTGAAATATGACATTCTGTGAGCAACAACACTACAGCTGGTTTTAAGATTATTAGTAAGTGATTGTGTACAAGACGATCCACCAGGGGGGGGTTGACCCAAAACACTTCAAACTAAGAGATATACACAAAGTGATTATTTATAAGTAATGTGGTTACTTATAGGTCTACCGTGATACAAATCGACACAGCTTTAAAATCTCTTTAGGTAGGGAAGTTGGGTGTCTTTCTAGTGGTGGTTTCAGTAGATTATAGTAGTGGCATGGAGATAGATGAGCAGACATCAGTCTTGCCGTCACTTGCCAGTCTCTATCCACAACACAGAAACATTTATATGAAGGGTGTGTGTATATATGTGTGTGTGTGTGTGTCTGTGTTGTGTAAGTAAACACTTTGTCTGTTTGTGTACAAACATTATTACTATATAAGAGGTATCCACTCGTAACTGTATGATGTATACCAAATGATTGGGACGAACCTCTATTAGCTAGCTATTCAAAGAAGGTTGAAACTTCTCTTCTATCATCTAATTCTTGTCGGTTACCTTCAAAAGTATGAGTGGTTTTTATATATAGAGGCAGAACTGGCGCTGTAGGCAGGCAGCAGTATTCCGATAATATTTCTCTGTTCGGAGAACACTATATCTTTGTGTCCTTTTGACGTATCTATGAGACTTGCTTACAATTGATACTCATTTGTATCCTTGCCACTAACTAAAATAGAAGACCACACAGGTGTACAGGTTTGGTCTCAACTTGGTGGCCATCTTTGATATATTCTTTAAGTGTCCTTGAGTAATTTACCTTCAATTTTTCTACCAATTTTTACACAGTATTTACATTAGTGACCTAAAAAGTAGTTTTAATATAACTTATAGGTATTTTTCTTATATTACATTATAAAATTCAACTTTATATATATTCAATTGAATATTATAATTTTTTGTTGTCGACTGGAAGAAAAAAAATTCATCAAGCTATTTTAGTTTAGATTCTTTTTGTAAAAAAATACTATGGTTTACAAATTTTTTGCATTTTCACATTTTAATTTTAAAAGAATTACTGTATTCACCTATCAAGTTAACAGTACGAATTACTCGTAAAGAGCGTGTATTCAAACTTTTCTAACCCCGATCTTCCCCAAAAAACCTCATTAAATTCAATTTCCAGCTCTACAATATCCAAAATTTGTTTCGCAAAAAGAAGAAACAAAAAAAAGCCTCTATTATAGCTGTCGGCTGAAAAAAACTAATAGAATACAAGAGTGTAAGAGAGGAGCTATAACATGGCAGCTTTTAGCGCTTCCGGTGGAAGAGAGCTTCTCTCGTTCCGGGTGGCCAATTATTTTATGATTAGAAATACAGATTTCAATTTTCATAATGTTTAACGATAATGCCTACTTTGTTGGAGGCGGCTTCTCCATCTACGTATCATGTCTTATGGTGAAGACTGATTGCTATCCTTTATGCTTCACTATATTTACTTTATTTATGTATATTTATTACATTTACATAATTTACTAAATTTACTCATAATAAAACATCAAATAGTAATCCAAGGCACTACCAGGAATCGAAGTTTTCCCTGCCCACATATTACAAACAAGGTTACTGAATCCAAGAAAACCTGTACAATTACCTGATACTTTTATAACAAACTATGAAACCCATGATTACGACTCTAATTCAATGTAAACAATGTAATAATATTCGAAAAATCTTTCGAATAAAAGGAACACATACAATATTACAGTATATTACATATAGAGTGAAAATTTATTTACTTTTAGTGTGCTCTTCAGACATGTATAAATTAAAATCTCGTTCTGTTTTTTGTGAATTAGAAATTTATTTTGAATAGGTATATCTAATTGTTTGGCTTATCGACCAGGAAGTTTCCAAAAAAAAAAACAAAAAAAACAAATAATTTTAAAGTATTTTTTAATTTCAAACCCGACGTTTCGGCAAACATTGTTTGCTTTCTTCAGGAGCTCTCTTAAAGTAAGAGAAGTTTAAGAGAACTATAGACATAATCGAAGATGTTGTAACAACATTTCCAAACTTCTCTTACTTTAAGAGAGCCCCTGAAGAAGGCAAACAATGTTTGCCAAAACGTCGGGTTTGAAATAAAAAAAAACACTTTAAAATTATTTGGTGTTTTTTTTGGAAACTTCCTGATCGATAAGTCAACAATTAGATATACCTGATCAATTCTAACGGCCAACAATTACTACAATTGAATACTTTTATTGAATATTTTTGTTATTATGATTAGTGAAGTTCATTTTTTTTTATTATTGCGTCTATTGGACAATAAACAAACATATTTGAGGAAATACGTTGTTTACCTAGAACTAAATTAAGATTCACAATTTCATATTATAAACATTAATAGAAAGTAAAAGGAAAAAATATAAAGTTCTATTCCATTGTGATTGTGTGTTACAAAATTAGCCCTCACTTAGGGCAGTATTCATAATTTTATGTAAATATATATTTAAAAAAAAAAAATATCGCTTTAATAATTATGAATTAATAGGAGTATTTAAAAGCCTCTAGTTTTCTAGTAAATAAAAGAACAAAAAGTAAAATGTAAATTCTTTAAAATGCAATTAAGCTTGGAAAAATTAGTTAGGAAAGGTAGTTAGGAAAGGTAGTTAGTTAGGAAAGGTAGTTAGGAAAGAAAGAAACAATAGTTGTTTCTTCAAGTTAATTCTTATTTTATTTTTATTGAAATGTACTTTGAGCCAAAAACTGTGGATTATGGGCGCCTATGAACTTATCTCTCAAGCCTTAAGGCAAAATCCACCTCTGGCAACAACAATTTCATTGGCACTAGCTGCTTTCTTGGTAAACATCAAGATTCGTTTGAATTTAGAAGGAGGGGGTACATATTACTTGGAAACCACCTTTTTGGTGTTCGTGGGTTACTGCCCTTTTATTGAGAAGTTCTTACTACAAAAACATTAAAGAAAATATTTACAACCATTTTCAAGAAAATCCGAAAATCATTCCACCACTCTTGGAAACCATTCCATGAAGTTGATGCCTTTCTGTTAACAGATCTATGTAGCAATGCATTTAGATTTGTACACTATGTGAGAGGGTTGTTTAAAAGAGAAGATGTGATCTACTCAGTTTGAAATACAAACTGTGGAGACAGGATCCCGCTACTCTCACTGTTCCTTGTGTAATATGAAAGTTAAGAAAGACACATTTCATTTTTCTAAGTGTCTTCTCCGGTTTTAACCAAGTTTAGGATCCAAAACACTTGGCAAAAGAAATCTTACAGATGAAATGATTTTTTTATTTTATTTGAGTGATTATAACTGGGAAAAGTGAGACGTTGCTGTGTTTTTTAACGGAGCACTCTCAGGCATCTGGTTCGGATCTCTTACTGGACATTGTGATTTAAGGGGACATCTCTACATAATGGTGGGGCTCATGCCGGATTCATTTTATAGAGTCTGTGAGACAGAGGAGGAAACACCCACCCATCCATCTTATGCTTTAGTCGGAATAGGATATCTGTGGAAGAGCTTAGGCTATTTCCGATTTAGCCTAGCTATTTAGCTTAGGCTAAGGTTATTGTCCGATTTATTCGGACTGCGGTGAATCTTAGATGGATTAGATCCGGGTCTGGATTTTTGTTATAGACCCGGCTTGTTGTTGTTTTCTTGGGGTAGCTATATGAGCCCAGTGAGGCTTTGGATAGCGTAGGGTTTCCCTCCCCACAGACAAATAACGATAATAACTGGAAAAGGCTTATAATCTATATAAGAAAAGCATTAAGTTACCGTTTATTGCTAATTAAGGAATGTAATTGGTGAACAATTTTTGGTTAGTTCGCTTATGACTTATAATTTTTTTGTAATTTTTTTTTTTTTTACTTTGTTTTCACATTAGGAGTTTCTTCTTTAATTTAAACAATTTGTATTGTTAAAAGATTTTCTCCTTTTGATTTAATTTTGAACAATAACTATTATCTATCTAGCTATCTATCTATAAATGTATTTACAATATATATTAATATTAATTACGTAGACGGTAAAACCGTAACTCTATTGGAACAGAACTTCGGAGGAGAGATCAAGATTGTAGACCTCTCAGAATCTCCCTGGAAAAAAATAATTAGTCTTAGAAAGTTGTTTCAATAAAAGTGATAGGGCTTATTTGTTTTTTAGTTAAGGATTAAATGCTTAAAAAAGAAAATGGTTGTGGGGGCTGTTTTAAAGCAAATCATAAAAAGCTGACATAAATGTCAAATCCGTAAAATTTGCAGAATATCAAGTTTTTGAACTTTCTACAGTCTTGCGTTTTACAGATATTTTGTTCATGCAACACATACACTCATAGCTCTCCATTTTCTTAGAATCACTTTTTCAAACTGAAAGGACTGCAAAAAAACGAGTATTTCCGGAGAAAAAAAACCAATTTCAAAAATTTAACAGATACTCAATACTTCCGCTAATAAGATTCCTGGTTTACAACATGATTTTATAAATTCGTAATTGATTCTTTATTATGAATAACAATTAAAAAAAAATCTGAGAAGCAGGCCCAATCTTCAACACGGTTTTTGAAGGATAAAGATTTAGATCACACACTTCAGTTTTTCAGGTTTTCAGATTCAAATCATTTGTGGTCTCTCTTTAACCCAACTTCGTTGGTTATTAAAACTAAGGTGTGAGCTGCTCTATTTAAATTACTGTCCTTTCCTAGAAAGAGATATGGAACTCTGTCCTCAGTGTAACTCTCGGTCCAAAGAAGACGTCTTTCATTTTATTGCGGATTGTACTATTCTTCTACAGCTTAGATTACTTTATTTTGTCTGTAAGAAGTTATCCAGATCTCATTTAATATCCCTTCTAAATTCATCTTCTTGTCAATCACTCCTTAATTATGTACGATACGCTTGGCAGTATCATTATCAACTTGTTCAGTAGTTCAATTTCTATTTTTTCTAATTTTCCTGTATTTAGTTACTTTATTTATTTATTTTTCTACTTTTTTGTTTTTTTTTCTTTTCCTCATTAATACTGTTCACTGATCACAATAATTGATCAAAAATCAACGTTTCGTCAGACGCAAAACTTATCCATGCCGTATATACTTGGTTTCTTTCTTTCTTCTATATATAAGACTAATTGTATCTGTCTTCCTTTATATAAATAAAGTATATTATAATTATTATTATTAAATAATAACCGCAATATTAACAAAGAATGCAATCAGTGCAACATTTCAATGGAAGTTAATATAGAATACGGAAGTAAAGGGTAAAAAAAAAAAAAGGTAATAAGTAAAATAATTAACGAGACTCTGCAAATTACCCCTAAGGGGGTAAATCTGTATTTTTGTTTTGTTTTGTTTTTTTAAACAATGTTGGAAAAAAATAAACATGACGACGAGGGGCGGTTATTTCAGTTTGGAATGTTATTCTGTCAACGTCAAAGGGGGAGAATGAAGTTTGGATATGCTAAATAGCGAGGAGGAATGTCTGTAGGTTTGAGATAACAGGGATGCTTTTTTAGTTGTGCCCATCTAAACTTTCCTTCTATCTTGTTTAGTATATTCACGGGCTGGGTATGTCATGTTTATGCCAGATATATTTAGCATAAGGAATCATCACTTCCCCTGTCATTCTCTTGTACTCGGCTATACATACTGAACGGATAAATAATATAACCAATGTAAATATATATTACCATTTTGATTTAATCAGCTCTAACAAATCTTACCAAAAATAACCTTTGAAGAATATTGCTACAGAATAGCAAAAAAAAAAATAATAAAAACATAGACATTTGACAGTACAACAATATTTTAATGTCCAAATCATATTTTTTATTTAATATGAATAATAGTTAAGTTTGACCGTTGTTAATCAAATAATCAATTTGGCAGGACCCCCCCAAAAAAAGGAGAAAAATGTATTCTCGACATTGAAACGACACTTTTAGTCCGTTGATTTAATTCGCCCATCTTTCCTCCTTGGCAGTTTCTGAAGGACATCATAAGTGTACGAAATGTCGTAAAAAATAAATTTTTTCAAAGTTGAAAAGTTTTTCTCTTGGCATCAGCCATCCATCATTTTGCTTTATTAATATTTTGTTTTTTTTTTCTTCTTTCATTTTAACTTTCTCTTACTGCTGTGGAAGGAGGAAGTTTCGTTTTTGTTACAATCGTGTCAAATTTCCGATATCAAGGTTTCCTCTGGAAATACATGTTTTGACGTCCTCTGAGTAAGAAAAAAAGTATCTGTTTTGTGTGTATATACGTGACAAACTATTTCAATATAATGAAAAATCTAGCTCAATCTTAGTATTCCGTTTAGGTACCAACTATCACCGCATCTGACGCGAAGATCTGGGGGCAAAATCCATTATTCTGGAGGTGCGACTTTACTGATTTTTTTTTTTTTCAGCTTCCCGCAATTTTCTCCAAAACGGCGATAACGATTTCCTTTAAACTTAGTATATCAATTAAATATATAAATAGCTACAAGTTTTATTTGAAACATTTCTCTGGGAAAATGATGATTCTAGATTCTAGATTTTAGATTCGTTTTAGATTTTAGATTTTTATAATACAATTCTATCATCTATTAACTCTATCAATATTAACTAGAATTAATTATTTTCCCCAAAATTTGAAGAATATCGGTTGACTAATAGGACATTTTTACTGAACATTTTTTTCCCCACAAATTTTACGATTTTCTCCATAAAAACACAGCCGAATTTTATTAATTTTTATTACATCAACTACGAATATGGAGATATATCTATCACTTTTATTTGAAAATTTATTCCAAGGCAGTTTATTTAAAGAAGTTTTGTGGGTGGGCGGAGGTTATTCTTTCCTCAAAATGGTCATTTTATTAAATTTATATTCTCCCATTTGCTAGAAAGTTGAAGACAATTAAATATTTAGTAAGAATTATAAGTTTGTAGGAAATTTATGAATTATAATTTATAAACTGCATGTGAGTGTTTCACACCTGATTTTTTTTTTATTTAGCGGTAACTTTCTACAATAGTCTCCTCAAATTAAACTTTCCTTAACCAAATTTTGTTCTGGTAACTTTGAACCCTTTTGTAGCAATCTAAGATTGAAAAATGCCACAATTATGGTCTGAATTACTGCCCAACAAATTTATCCTAGTTGTTGTTGTAGGATCCGTAGATCTAGAAAGCATCAAAGATATTTTCTATGGAGACTACTTAATTCTATGGTAATCGGCCGTTTTCAGAATGTGTTTTCTCAGGTAGTCTTGATAAAACAGTGCGATAACACAGTTTTGCAAGAGAAAAATCAGTTAATACAATAGTGGACAAATGTGTAAACGGAGAAAACCTTTGGCATAAAAGCCCATTAAGGGTCCGAAGGCTTGCCGGACGGCAATCTATATTAAGGGCCGCCTCATACTTCCCAGCAGGTTTTAGTTCCTGCTTTCGCTTCCTAGGTTCGCTACTAGTTGTAGCTCCATACATTTTCCCACAATGCTGGGTCACGAACCCTGAATTCTCGCTTAAAATGCGAGTCCGCTAGTCACTTGACCAATGCGTGTATATAATAATGAAAAGCCGGCCTAAATTTCCCAGTTACATGTAAGGTCTCTACAGCAATACATTATGATTAGACACATCTCTTTCCATGGAAGCATTTTGGAGATTTATAGGGATCGGAAAGAAATGCTAAATTTTGTTAATACTAATGACACTTTTTAATGATTTGATGGGGATGCTTGGCGCGAATGGTGGGAACACCTTGAAAAAAGATCTACGTTTAATATACTATAACTCTCCAGGAGATTAATACTGTGTTGACTGATTGTGAAGCACTTATCAACAACTAATCGCTGACTTATTTGTCCATAAATGAAAAGAATTAGAACCGTTGAATCAAAATTATGTTCCTGAGAAATATACTGGAAGCTAGGCGCCACCATAGCTAAGTGGTTAGTAGTGTGGATCGCAAAGCTGAGGTGCATTGTAGTCTTTGGTTTGTTATCCGGTCCTGTCTTGGATTTAGTTTGATGTATTATTAGTGTTTGAGAATAACAGTGATGATCAGGCTGAGAAAATTGATAACGAGAAGCGGAGCATATACAGTAAATGTATAGCGTACTATAAAGAAAGGTTCCGCGATGGGTTTGGTGAGAGAGAATTCCGTGTCCGCGGTCTGTGGTTTGGATCCCGAGGCACTATACCGAGGTTGACAGGTCAATTTTTTGACGAGGTCGGGATAGACCGTCAACACCTGACGATTTTGGCGGAGTCGATTATGTTGGACTCCCTAGGGATTCTAAAATCTCATTTATATCGTTGATAGACGACTTTATTACAGTTATCTTGTTGATGGTTGCATGACGGTTTCCTCTTTGGTGGGAAGTGTGATTGGATTGAGTGTATTATGTTTGCATGTTTATTCAGGACACCAGCTACAATTTGGGCTAATGATTCAAGACTTTTCAATCACCTGTCAAAATATATATCTACGGACTGATCGGCATGCTGTGTGCATAGCAGCGCAATAAAGTTGTGCAGCCACACTTTTGTTGTATTTTTATGTTTTATTTGTTGATTGGTAAAGTAATTCACCAATATGTAAAGTATATTTGTTATCCACCTTTGTCCACTACATCTGATTGGAAGCTGGACGTAAAACCCGCTTTAAAAAATAGGCATTACTATCAGTCAGTCTGGTATAAATTGTACAATTAAGGTTGGTTTTAATTGCTCGTGCCGCCCATTCTAATGCCAGGTTAAACATTGTTGGAGCAAGTGGATCACCTTGCCTTAAACCACAGGTTACATTGAAACACTCCGAGAGTACATTTTGTACTTTTACTCGACATTTTGTACTTTTCAATGTCATTCCTGCCAGACTTATCAGTTTACAAGGGATTCCTAAACTTCTCATTGCATTTATTAGCTCATCCCTGTGCACCGAGTCGTAAGCCTGCTTAAAATCTAAGAAAACATGGTGCAGGCCCACATTGTACTCCTACGCCTTTTCAAGCATTTGCCTTACAGAGAAGATTTGATCCACCGTTGATCTGTTCTTCCTAAAACCGCACTGTTAATTACCGATCGTTGTTTCACCCCATGCGCTTAGCCTCTTATTAATAGCAATGGACAAAACTTTAAATATTGTAGGCAAGAGCACTATTCCTCTATAATTGGCACAACTGAGCTTGTCTCCCTTCTTGTATATAGGGCAAAGGATAACCACACTCCACTCTTCCGGCATGTCTTCTTGTATCCAGATCTGATGTACAAGATTATGAATTGCTTCCACTAAGCTAACTCCACTACTTTTTAAGAGCTCAGCTGAGACTTCATCTATGCCTGGTGACCTATTATTTTTCAGTGCCAGGATTATTTCCTCAATCTCTTCCTTCTCCAGTGGTATTTCTTCCTGGCCAATGCAACTAATCATAATTTCTACTGCATTAAGCGCTTCTCGGAAGTATTCTGGCCATCTTCTTCCAATGTTTCCTCTTGCCCCTAAAATTAAAACCTAATTTGTAGTTCGGTACAAGATTTCTCTATCTTTGACAAATCAATTCTTAAAAATATTATACTTTAATCAAAATAAACAATATTGGGAAATCCTTTCTGATTTATAAGTCTCCTAAATGGTTCCGAAAAAATAATCTGGACAAGAGATATTACCAATTCCAAATATACTGCACGGTAATATCCTAACCAGCAAATTTAAGTCTTTTCATTATCATTCAAGTTCATAGCACGACATAATCAATACCAGTGGTTTCAAAACAATAGGCGTTTCTTACATGGTGTTTCTAAGGGTTTGCTCTTAGTCCAAGTATGCTCGTGAAAGATATTCTGGAAATATTCTGAATACAAAGAGCACCAAAGTCTAAAATCGAAGAGTAAAATATTGACAAGAAATAAGTTACGCTTTGCAACGTAGATTTCTTTCAGAATATCTTGGTGCTATAAAGATGAGGCCAAAAAAGAAAGTAAGAAGAGCACTTTCAATAAGAGATGTCGGTCTTGTGAGTATTACAAAACAGATTTATTGATCATTGGCGTTTGTGGACAAGCAATTTCCAAGACTCGATGATGAAGTACGATTTATGTAAACAGCTGTGTGGTTTCAGCTTTAGAGGCGACACTGCCCTGAAGAAGCCTCTTTTAGTATGGGCGAAACGTCGTTTTTATAACAAACTACTGAGGCATTCTTAACCCGAACACATAAATGTTTTACATGCATTATTCTATTTAAAGTCTGGGTAGGATAATGAATGGTATCTAAGACATCTTGACACTGAGTGTCTATGCAGGTTTCCTTCCGGTCAAAATGCTCAATCTATTTTTTGTAAGTTCTAAAGAATATTAACTATTTTTATTATCATTTATTTGTTTTAAGAATATAATACAAGTGGAGAAAAAAAGAAGAAGAAATTATTGAATAGCCAATCAAAATTTCATAATAAACAATAGTCATAAGTTAGATAAAGTTTATTTGACTTATAGTTACTATTAATTCTGGCACTGACTGACTGCAAGCCAAAGCGGTGGTCAGTCATTAATCATAATTTAAGTCTTACTTATTTCTTGTTCATATTTCATTCATGTAACAAAAAACTATTCAGACTATTCTTCAGGATCACTGAGTGTTTCTCTGTTTTAAGTTTTATGTTTTTAAAACTTAAGTCTTAAGTTTTTAAAACATTTAATTTATATCGTAATCCACATGAAATTTACTGAAACTACTTTACTGCCTTTTTTGCTTTTTATTGTTATGTTTAGATAACAATTATTCCAATCACTCTGTAGACGTTGCAAATTACAAACAACATACAAGTACACAATAATTTTCAAGTACACACAAAGAACACTTTACAATAAAACAGTTTAAAAATACTTGGTAAGAAAGTATTATGTAATTGATAAATTTCTCTTTATGACCGAATTTAAAGATCTCGCAGGGGATATTATCTTCTCCCGGAGCTCGATTGTTTTTTAGAGCGGTCAAAGCATCCTTAAAATCCTCAAAGGAGGGAGTTTCGCAGTCAGGGTGATCCACCGTATTCCTTCTATTTCCCGTTTCCCACTGCGCCTTCTTCAGCAGGACAGTTCTCATTAAGAATATCCTCAAAATGTTCTGCCCATCTATTCATCACCTTTATTTCTTCTCCGAGCATCGCGCCATTTTTATCACGGCATACATTCATCCTCGGTTGAAATCCTTTTCTCATTCTCTTGACTGCCTGGTAAAATTTTCTTTCCTCTCTGCCCTCTTTTAATTCCTCCATAGCTTCCACCTTCCTTTTCATCCACTCTCTCTTCTTCCTCCTACACAACTTATTCGCTTTCCTGATATTTTTCTCTATTGCCTCTAGTGTCTGTCTGTAGCATTCTTTTCCTATCCATATTCTTTTCATCAATGGCTCTTGTGCATTCCTCATCAAACCAGTCATCATCTTCTTATAATCCTCTCACCTAGTATTTCTTCGGCAGTTTCCTGTAATACATCTTTCAGACAACTCCACACTTCCTCTATATCATTTCTTTCTTCATTTTCTTGCAATTTAACAGTTACTGCATCCTGAAAACGCTCTTTCACTTCTTCTTTTCCGAAATTTTCCAGATTCCATCTATTTCTTCTCAGTCTGTTACCTTTTTGCACTCTACTCAACCTATGCCTGAATAGTGCTTTCACTAAGAAGTGGTCTGGATCACAATTCGGTCCTCTACAAGCTCTAACATCAATTATACAGGATGCATTTCTCGCTGAAGCAAGTATGTGGTCGACCTCATTTACTGTTCCGGCTGAAGGTGCTTTCCAGGTGCCTAAATGTATGTTTGTGTGCTGGAAGGTAGTACTCTTTATTATATATTGTCTCGATGCTGCAAATTGCGCTAGCCGATGCCCATTTTTGTTTGACTTATCATGTAGGGTGAATATCCCCGCTACTTCTCTTAAGTAGCTCTCCTTTCCTATTTGGGCATTTAGGTCCCCGAGTATGATAACAGCATCGTATCCAGGAATGCTATCACAAGCTCTGCCTAAAGCATCATAAAACGCGTCCTTCTCTTCATCATCCTTCTCCTCAGTCGGCGCATGAACAGACAGCCGTGTTAAGTTTCTGAACCTTCCTTTGAGCCTCAATTTACATATCCTGCCATTAATAGTTTCATAGCTCAATATAGCATTCCTCGTTGGTTTATTAATTATAAAGCCTGTTCATAGCTTTCCTTTCTTTGACTGTCACCACTATAGATGAGAGTATATTCCTTTTTATCCAACGCCCTTGGGCTGACCATCTGATTTCTTGGAGCGCTGTCACATCTATTCTGTGCTTCCTTAATTCATCCGCCACTTCCTTTATCTTCCCCGGCTGTAACATGGTCCTAACATTCCACGTAGCCATGGTCAAATCCTCAAACTTAGTCTTATTCTCGCCAGGATTGTTGCCATTAGATCCATCCGGCTTTTTATTGCTTTTGGGTTTCGTAACCATGGTATTTTTCTAAGGTGGGGGGGTTGGCCTCACGCTAAACCCCCATTCCAGGAGGACCGGTGGCATTGATTTCGGGGTGCCCCCCCTAGGGAGTTGTCTTCACTACGACTTCCCACCCTTTCGCAGTTGGCAAACTAACTATGCCTTAGAAGGCTGCCGTTGGCTCCTGTTACGAGCTCTTCCGCCACCACTTCCTAGATGCAAGTCCTGCTGCCGGCTTGCGCCATCTCTGGCCAAAGGTTCGAGACCCCCATCTCTCGTTAGTTTACTGACCCGTACCTTCGCAGGGATTCTATACCCCACCTCGGACCGGGTTGCTCAGCTTAACAGGGCCCACCACGGGAAGGTGAGAGTGGAGTTGAGGTGGAGAGGCATATCAGACGCTTCACACCCCCTTGAGCCCCACATAGACCTTAATTAGTCAAGATATATTTAAAACTCATTACAAAAATTTCTAAAAAAAAAAAAATATACTAGCACGACAATAAAAATGTACTTAACTCGGAAATAAGCACGGTAATTCACTGAACTCAAAACATCACAAAAAGACTAAAAATGCTGTGAAACGTTTACACGATTTTCTCTAATTTCAATCATTACAATTCTACTCTTCAAAGTAGGAATTTTTACTAAACAGTTGCATTAGCATAACATACAAATATAAGGGGTAGGAATTCTAGATTTAGTTTTTTAAACTTGGCGTCGAACTATGAAGTTCAACAAAACGTTTAAATCTCCATAGAATTCAATCACTCCAATCCAACAAAAATCCTTCGCACTATGTTAACGCTCCATTTTTATGTTTCATGTCTAACCATTCATACGCACATAGATATTACTTTTGCAAATAAGATTATCCGAACTCGATATGACAAATTCCATCAGACTTCTTATTTCCACTCTAATCCTCTTATTCGAAATTTTTCATCCCGCTGAATTGCAGATAATCCTACCAGGCGTTTTTAAGCGCTATTGGGCATGCGATCTTCTCTCCAAAGATAAAGAAAACAATTAGTTTGAATATTTAATTAAGGATTGTTACCCAAAGCTTAGTCAATGTCTGTGTCAATCTTCAGTGTTACGTATAATGCAATGTGTTATGAATGAGCAATTATTTAATTCAAATAATATAAAAAAGATAGAAGTTTTTAAACATAAAGTGAGCGCATATATTACATGGCAGCACCATCTGTTAGCCCCCAGCAAAACTTTTAAGGGCAGTTTTAAGTTCTCTTATAAACCTAAACACCTATATTCAATTTTTTGAAAAATGTATCATTTTTAAACTGATAGGTTTATGTCTGTGTATAACATTCTAAATCAGGAAACCTATCTATGAATTCCCTAACTTACTTATTATCTCTGAATATGTGGTTTAGCCCGCAATGCTTCATAAGCTCTGAGATTTTATCTGTCGCAATATGCTTATTTTTGTTGCTTCTGACCAGTTTCGGATTTTCATCCATTTTCAGAGTAAGGATATCAAGTTCGTGTATAGTGTTACCTTCAACTTTAGTTTTCTGTCACGCACTACACTGGTTGATTCAATGCAGGAGTTTTTAAGGTTATATTAGTATGTGTGTATGATGAGTGTAACAACAACAAAAAGGAATGAATAAAAATTATAATTGAAATAAAATATTGGTGTAAAAATAAATAGCATGTTTTGAAAATGAAAAAACATTAAATTTAGGTATTTTTAAAAAAGGAGGGGGGCATTTAATAGCATGAACAAATACAAAAGCATGATAAATTTATTAAATACATTTTTACACTGCTTTAATTATTTATTTTAATACTAACTTTATCTCAAATTAACCATTTTCTATCAACCTTTCTACATATCCAGTTTACATATATTTTTATATTAATCTTCATGCTCCAATGTGTATATATATTATTTGCTCGCTTATTACGTACATATTTCTTCAATCTTTATATATTCCTAGATATATTATCCACCTCTCGTTTTTAAAGATACCTTAACAAGACACACAGAGTATTGTTTACGTATACTACTGAACATAATTAATTAAAATATTTAATTTTAATGATTTTTCAAGACCCTTTATTTAATTCATCAGAGATATTTTCCGTGATAGCCTGCTTCTTTTTGTGGTAATCGACCGGTTTCGTGGCGTTCGCCCATCATCAGGATGCTTTTTGTTAAACAGTCTGATAACATAGATTTGTACACAGCAAATTTAGTTGATAGTTGAAGCATTCGGATGATGGGCGAAGGCCCGAAACCGGTCGATGACCACAAAATGAAGCAGGCTATCACGGAAAATGTCTCTAATGCTTTCCAGCTCTGGCGGAACCAGCCATAACAAGCAATATTTAATTTCTAATTATAGTTTTTTACTAATTCATTTCCGTTATTATAACCACATGCATACATACTAACATAATCATATAACCTCCCAAATATAATATAACCAAGCAACCATTGTGGTGAATGATAGAAAATCAAAGTTGAAGTCAATTCTCAACCCCGAACTGGTTTAGAATCTTACACTGACGACGGATATGGATCCGAAACTGGTCAGAAGACAATAAATAAGCATGCTAGCGACGGATAAAATCATAGATTTAACTTATCCCTTGTAAATACTGTTAATTCAGGTTAACCAATTTTTCTTCAAATCCCAGAGTCCTAGTAATGCATTTAATGTATTCTAAGTATAGTTAGCATGTAATTGCACTGAAGTGCCTATTAAGAGGTAAGCTTCTAAATTCCCTCCTCGAAATGAAGGCCACTCCTCCAGGACATTTCAAAAACAATTTCCTTATTTAAAAAGAAAATGTTTTAAATAAAAGCAATAAGTTTTTATGATTTAGACAAAAGCTAGCAAAAACGTAAATGCGAATTACGAAAGGTTATTCCATTTTTTCTCAAAAAAAGACTTCAAACTATTTTTCTTTATATGTAGGTTTTCTTTTTATGTACTGTCTACATAGATAAATACTTCCTCAAACATTTCCCCCAGTAAAATTGATTTGGGGGATGAGGGTTCTAGTGTAGCATTAACGTTAAGTTTTCCATGAAGTGCCACTTCTGTAAGTAATTCTACCACCTAAGTAATATTATGATATATCAAAAATAGAGATATTTTACATGAAAACCTGCTTCTTTCTGTGGTCATCGATCGGTTTTGTGGTGTTCGCCCATCATCATCTTGTTTTGTCAAAACAGTGTTTTGATAAAGAGGCGATATGTATTGTATAAAGTGAAGTATATAAACTGAATTTGCTCTGTACCAAGCTTATGTTATCACACTATTATGACAAACATCCTGGATGAAGGGCGTACACCCAAAACCGGTCGATGACTCAAAAAAGAAGCAGACTATCACAGAAATTAAACTCTAATGCTGTAAGGACCACAATCACAACTATAGCAAAGAGCATTGCTAAAATTCGAAATTAGTAGGATATCATTAAAGAGCATGTAAAGGGCATTTCTTTAAACTTGAAATGTTAACTTCAGAGATATAAATCTACGGAAAAAGGGAAAAATTTATTTTGAGGCACTTATGAAATTAACTTAAATTTAAATTGCCGTCACAAGTATGTAGAGGTGCGAGGCAGAGAACGTTGCTATACGTACATCATAGTCACTTGAAGTAAACCACACAATCCATATCTCCTTTATTTATGTACTAAAACGTTTATTAAAATCGCAAGTTTCAAAAAAAAAATTGTGAATTAGTTTTATAATAAATTTTTTTATAAAAAAATTATTCTTTCTACCGATGAATACACACCCAATTTTATAGTTCACTTAGAAACGGGTGTGTGGCCAATATTTTATATATACCATTCAACTACACTTTAATTATATTCAAAAAGTTTTGTTACTTCCGGATAGCCGACTTCCCAAAATGTTAGTTCAGGA